>JAIUZE010010108.1:0-36336 GCA_022085475.1 Heliosperma pusillum | reverse complement strand
AAAATAAAAAGGAAAAACAAAAAAATAAACAAAACATATATTTTTAAAAATAAAACAACAATAACAATATATGGAAAAAAGAAAGGAAATAATTGATTTCAAAGACGGAAAGAAAAAAAAAGAAAAAGAAAAACAGAAAAACAACAAGAACGAAGGAGGCCAACACCACGGCAGAGGAGACGGAGGGTGGCGGCGGTGGGAAGAGAGGCCAACAACACCACCTCAGTCCTCCGTTCGTTCTTTTTCTTTTTTTTTCAGATCCGGTTTATTTGGGTCATGGTGGGTGTGAGAGGTGTGCGGTTGTTAGAGGAGGTGGTGGTGCCTGGTGCGGCTGGAGGAGGGAGGTGAGAGGATGTGGTGGAGGACGCGCAAGGAAGGAGGCAGGAGGTGGTGGAGAAAGGAGAAGGAAGGGAGGGCGGTGGCGGAGGCGGCGAGGGGACTGGAGAGGGCGGTTTTGGTGGTGGTTGGGTGGTGGAGAGGCGAAGAGGCGGAGGTAGGTGGTGGTGTGTGTCGGTTTTGGTGGCAGAGGAAGGCCGGTGCGGGCGGCGGTGCGGGCGGCAGAGTAATTGTTTGGGTTTTTTTTTTAGGAATGATGAGAGATAAGGGAGGTAGAGAGAGAGTGGGGTAGGTTAAAATGAGAGAAAAAGATGAGGGAAGGGTATAAGTATTAGGGTTTGTATTGGGTATGTATTAGTGGGTTTGATTAGTGGGGATGTGAGAGAAGTGGATTAAACACCCACTAATGACCATTTTCTTGTTTTCATCTCAACCCTTCATTTCCAAGATCCAATGGCTCACAAAAGGACTTATGGACTCACTATTTCTATAAGGACTCACATGATCCTTTCTCTATATATATATATATATATATATATATATATGTGAACAAGTAAAAATCATTTTCTTCAATTGGGTCCTTATCACTCCAACCTAAACCCATCAATCTACGTTTCAAGTCACTAGCAAACACCACTTGTGATTTATTAATGAGAAAAAAATTCTGCAGCAATTCCCCTTTGTTCTCTAAATACACAATGTTGAATAAATATTTACTCAACATATGCATTCAGAGAACATTAAAGGAATTGTTACCGAACTTTTTCCTAATTAATAAATCACAAGTTATGTGTTTACTACCTAAGTGACTTGAAACGTAGAAAGACAGTCCCAAAACAGGGACTATTCAAATATTACTACTAATGAGTAATTTTTGAACGGGTACTAAGTCAATATCAACACATGTTATAGTTTTAACATCCACAACACATGTAATAATTAGCTACTGACATTTAAATTAGCTCAATTGAACATGATTAAGCCAAAAATTAGCAATAATTAGCTATTAACATAAATCAATTAAAGACAATAAAATTAACTACTAACACTAATTATAAACTAACAACAACAATAATTTCATCATCAAAAACAATAATGGCTACTATCATACGTCAATTAAAGACAAACAAATGATTAAGATGGAGGGAGAAATTAAAATAAAGGTAAATATATTACCTAAGGATCAAAATAAGCAAACAAGGCGGCGGCAAGCAGTGGCGGTGGACGGTCGGAGGTAGCTAGTGGTGGTCGTCGGATCTACAACTAACAAACTAATAAGGAACATATTAAATAACAAAAGGAGAAAAAAGAGATAATGAAGGAGTTAAATAAACCAAGGATGTCGTGGTCGGAGAGTGGTAGCCAGGTTGTCGGAGGTAGTCGGAGTAGGATAACGTCGGATTAAATAGATTTGGGGGTTAGGTTTAGGGGTTAGGTTTAGGGGAAATATTGATTTGGGAATGAGGGAGACTGTCACGTGATTTTTACATAAACAGAACAATCGTGACGGAAATTCCGTCACGAATCCGTCAGGTCCCTGAAATTTCGAAAAGCGTACTAACGAAATTTCTGTCAGAAGGCTGTTTGACTGGGTTTTGTATTGAACTGATTTATTATTATGTAATGACCGAAAATCCGTCAGTAAAGTCACTGACTTTCCGTCAGTATCTGATATTACTGACGGTTTTTCCGTTAGTGACCGTCAGTTAATTTTGCCGCCTTTGACTTAGTCAACGCGCCATTTTCCACTGACGGATTCTCCGTCAGTAATATTTTTCCGTTATTATTCCGTCAATTTGCCGAAATTACTGACGGAATTTTTTTCCCATCAGAAAGGCCGTCAGTTTCCCGAGTTCGTTTTGTAGTGTAGTTACCTCACCGAGGTATCTCCCACCGCTCCTAATGTGAGGTCATTGAACGCCGTAAGGGAGGCCTATGAGGCCTACCAAAAAGAATCAGTCGCAGTCAAGAATGTCTTGATCTTCTTGATGAATGGCGAGCTTCAAAGAAATGCCATCAAAATGAAATCCGCTTATGAGATCTACTTTAAGCTCGTGACCATGTTTTTACGAGCTCCAAGAATAGTCCAATATGAAGCCGCATCCCAATTCTTCGACCTCAATATGAAGGAGGGTCAAAATGTTAGCCCTCACGTGTTCAAAATGATTGAGTACGTCCAGGTGCTCAAGGAGCAAGGAATAACGATTCCCGAGCAACTTGCCATTGACCGTATACTTCAGTCCCTAAGTCAGATCAAAGGGTTTGTCAATTTTAGGGTGAACTGCAACATGCAAAACATCAATGTCATAGTTCATGAATTGCACAAGATGCTTGTGCAAGCCGAACGTGATATAGGCTTTCAAGCTAGTACAAGCAAAGATGTTGTGAACATTAATGGTAAGAGCAAGACGAAGTAAGCCCACTCCCTCCAAGGCCGTTGCTTCTGGCGAAGCTGCGAGCCTACCTAGGGCAAGGCAAAAGCTATTGGGAATAGCTCTTCCAAGGCCAAAAATGGAGCCGCGACCGAAGACAAGTGCCATTATTGTAATGGCATAGGCCATTGGATGCGTAATTGCTCCAAATACTTGGGAGACATGAAAGTTGGACGAGTTCTTCCAGTCGGTAATAGTTCTTCCCAATATTTATGTTATTGATTTTATATCTCAACTTTGGTATTTTGATACAAGTTGTGAATCTCACCTCCCTTTTTTATTGTATTTAGGGCATGAGAAGAAGGACAAGGCAAAGCAAGCCTAGAAGGATCTCCAAGGAGCTAAAGTAGCCACCACGTAGAGGAGACCTATGATTTGGCTTGGCGATATTTTGTTATCTGTCTTCTATTTGTTGTTGTATTTTGGTTATTGTTTTTGAACTATTTTGATTTCCATGTTTTGACATGAAAACTATTTTGAATTTCCATTTGAGAAAACAATGGTTGTACTCTAATGACTTGGTTTTCAACCCAAGTCATTTTATCTATGAAATTTTTATGTTCTTAAACTTTTCATTATACAAAGTTAATATCATAAACACAAAGTATGCGACTAATTAATCAAATTAGGAATATAATGATTGGATCATTATAAATCACCAAAGTGATGAATTGGATTCTATCTTTGGGATTGTGACTAAACATCACAACTTATTTAAAATAAGGAAGATCAATTGCATGGTCATATAGAGTTAATGAACTCACATTTGGAGATTTACGATTCATAAAAGCCCTAAGATTGTAAGTTTCTTAAACTCGATATTACACATTTCTAATATCATTTTACAAAAAGTTTACTCTTAAACTATATAGACCTTATGCATGCATAACATAAGATTAAGTAAAGAACAATATCTTAGATTTCTTATATGAAATGGGCACAATATTTGAACTCCTTTCAAATATTGATCTTGAGCTAGTATGATGAGGATGATCTTCCAAGTTTCAAACTAGAATCTCTCCAATAAGTTGCACCCAAGACTACCCTTAATTATTACTAAAAGATACTACTCTAGTATATTGTTGTAGTCTCCCTTAACATAATCTAATACCCTCTTATTACTACACTAGTAATGCTACTAGAAACTATGAAGTTCAAGTTCTAGAACTTCTTAGGTTTTAGTGAGAAGGTGGAGGAAAAATATAGAGAGATAAGCAATTTGCATGAATAAATGAATAATGAGATGATATGAGTTTTATAAGTGGAAACTTGTCCTCTTGTTTGGCTTACATGGACCGGCCACTACACCACATGGGTGGAGTGTTGCCTTTCAATTGTTCTTAACAAGAAAGGTTGAGTGTTGGTAATAGTTTTTTGTGCAATGATTATGTCTAATTCTTAATTAGAATAATACACAAAAATCACCCTCTTTGTATACTACCATAAAACCGGTGCACCCATTATAAAATGGGTGTCCATTTTATTTTTGCATATTGTCATTTGTCACATATGCGACATGCGACATGTAATCTTTGCTTATAAATGTACATTTAACCAATTTAAATGCAATTTCATAACAAATAAATTAGACTTAACATTTTAAGTCACGTTTTATAATTACATGTAAATAAAATGGGTCATCTCATATTTGATTAATATAATCCACAATAATTTGTAATTATAATCAAGTAATTTTTCTTATCTAAAATGTTTCATAAACATACTGCATTCTTAGTAATATAACAATTAAATTACTAAAATGAATCTTATTTAATCATATTACAATAAGATATATTTCTCACTTACAATATAAACTTGGTTCAATTTAAGGGATTAATTAATCTGTATCGCTATACAATTAGTTAATGTACATGATTAGGGGATTGTCCTTTAGGTGTGACCTCAAGGGATCAACTGATCACCACCGTCATACGACAATAACGTCAAACTCAAGTGAGCCAATCGTTACCGATTAATGTTGACCAATTGACTATAATATTCATCATCCCTTTGTATTCTTATTATTGAGATTTAATTATGTGATCGCACTATTGTTGAGGACACTCACTCCAACAAAGATAAGATCTTATAAACGCCAATACGACTCCCTACGAGCTATAGAAAGGATAAGAACCCTAACTTTGTTCAAGACATGGATACAAATCCAAGTATTAAGCTTATATATAAAACGAGTCTAATGAGAAGCTAAAATACGAAGTCTAAACAAATAAGTCTACTATAGATCGATCAAGGTTAATACAAGCTTTTTACCCCTTTGTACCTAGAGAGCAAAGCTGTTTGTGAACGAGGAACATAGCTCATGAAGCTATCCAAACGAAAATTCTACCTATTTAAACCTAGCTAGAGAACAAAATTGTTTGTGGCTCATGGTGTTATCCTTCGACAAAATATATCTATTTTTGAGAGGATAGAGTGAGAGAAAATTTGGCACAAACTAATTTTGAATAGGAAGACAATAGAAAATGTTCGTGAGTCATCAAAGGTTATAAGCTGGAAGTTCAATTTTTACTTTTTGAAAGTAATAAGACTATGATCTATGAAGTGGCGGTTACTAGTAAAACCAATTCGAATTTGATGCATAAGAGCCTTACGATCCAAGATGGAATCTATACATATAAATAAATTTACTTAGAGAGGTTTGGACCTCTCTAGGCTAAATAGAAGTTTTAAAGTATAGGGTTACATATAAGTTAAAATTTAACCATCTTTGAGATCCAAGATTATTACTACAACTCATTGTGAGTGTATATATGACAAATAGTTGTTAAAAATCACTGTTCTAAATGAGTATTTAGGAAAGGGGAGTGTATATGACACAAACATACATTGTCATAAAAAGACTCTAGAGATGTGATCCTTATAAAGCGCTTAAGAGGTTGTAATGATCGTTTCATGGTAAGAGAGAAT
Source organism: Heliosperma pusillum (assembly GCA_022085475.1). Classification (NCBI taxonomy): domain Eukaryota; kingdom Viridiplantae; phylum Streptophyta; class Magnoliopsida; order Caryophyllales; family Caryophyllaceae; genus Heliosperma; species Heliosperma pusillum. The sequence continues at coordinate 30,640 of JAIUZE010010108.1, read as the reverse complement.
GGTTTTCTCGAATTGTCGAAGATCCATGATTATACATGAAGTTAAGTGGGGGTTAAAATTGTCATGTTTGGACATGAAGTTTAGTGGGAGCAATTGTCTTCCATTTCTTGTATGTAGGAGATATGTTACTCATTGGGAATGATGTACTGACACTGTTTTCCATGAAGGAGTGTTTGAGATTATTTCTAGATGAAAGACTTGGAAGAGGCATATCGTATCTATAATATCCAAGATTTATAGTAATAGATAACAAGGGATATTGGCATTAGGATAAGAATTTTATATTGATAAAGATCCTTCATTTGAGGATCAACAAACTAAAAAAGGTTTTTCATATCGATGAAAGAGGAATCACTCTCAGACTGTCATAATGATTCTCTAAGCCTAAGAGTTGTTGATCACATAATGATTGCTAGTGTTTCCGCCACTAGATCAATCATGTATGCCATGATATGCACATACTTTGATGACTATATGCTTGCAGCATGACAAGTCCATAACAATTCAATCCACATGAGAGTCATTGCATAGCCTTCAAGAACATCCATGAGTTTCTCGAGGAGAACTAGGGACACATTCTTATGTTTGGTAGTGATAACTTAGTTATGTGTTAAAGGTTACACAAAACCTAAGTTTCCAAACTTATAAGGATTTGTCGAAATCCTAGGCTAACTTTTGTTATATTAAAAGCGAATAACTAAAAAGCATGATTGAACAGCCAATCATCAAGAATTCTACAAATAGAGTCTTAGTACATTATGATGAGGATAAGGTGGCTTATAAGGAACTAATAGTAGACCATTTCACCAAGATACCTATCACATAGTTATCATCATAACAAGTGGGAGCATCTTTCAAGTTAAAGAGCCCAACTCTAGATAAAGATCTATACATGTACTTAGATGAATTCATGTCATAAGAGATGACATTGAATGGAAGGAAAAAGGAATTCACAAGGTTGCAATAAATGGATACATGGTATATCCACTACCCAAACCTTATTACATTTGGACAAGATAGCCATGTAGTATCATGGAACTTGTATACTTTAGATTATAAGATATGAAGCAATAACATTGTATTGATTGTTCATATATGATAAATCACATTTATCGTTTGAGTTTCTAAACTCTCATTTTGTGCTTTGTTATATCCAAATAGGTTGTAGTGACAACTTTGAACCCTATTAAAGTGAACTAGATTAACATAGCATTGTCCCCTAGTCGCTTATATATGGTGACGTCTCCAAGTGACTGGAGTGTGATGCGATTGATGGCAAGTTCAAGTGTCATAGGGTCATAAGAGATGACTAGTCGATCACATAGGCAAATTGTACGAGACACTCTGTTAGACAGTGACCGCTTATAGAGTTATGGCATTTCATATAGCTTGGTCGTGGCGAGAGCTACTATGGTATTCTTTTTGAGTCAATTATTTAGACTAAAGACTGTTCGCCCAAGTCGACACAGTTTCTGATTGATTTTGATTTTTGCCCCAAGCCATTCTGTAAAAAGGGGTGAACAGGCAATTTTTGGGTCATAAAGAATTGTGAGTGTACAAAGGGAATAGTGCGATAGGATTTGTCAAACCCTTTGTCAGGGTTAACTAATCTCAAGGTCACTCAAGGAGTAGTTAGCTGGAAATGCGTGCCCACGCTCGGAAGGTATCTACGGTAGATAATTCCGGTCAGACAGTTACTCTCCAGATCGAGGAAACCACTCAATATATGATCACATGCAAGTACGATCTGCAAGACACCTTGCATTGAGTGGGAGATTGTAATAGGGTAAGAAAATTGGTGACGCACACTTGTTTCAGACAAGTGAGAGATTGTTGGAGTAAGTGTCATCAACAATAGTGCGATCAGTTAAATAAATCTCAATAACAAGAATGCAAAGGGATGATGAATATTATAGTCAAGTGGTCCACATTAATCGGTAACGATTGGCTTAATAGTGTTTGACGTTACTGTCGTATGACGGTGGTGATCATTTGATCCTTTGAGGTCATACCGAAAGTGTTGGAATAAGTGTCCTTCACAATAGTGCATTTATATAAATAAATCTCATTTGGAATATACGTGGCATGATTAGTATATTTTGATACTCCACGTTAGTTGATTTAACGTAAATCGGCAACGCTCAGCTGAGTAGAGTTAAACGTTATTGTCGTATAACGACTGTGATCAACTAGTCCCTTTCGGTCACACCTATAGGATGAGACCCAAATAGAATACTAATTATTTGTATATGATACAGTTTAATTAGTCCCTTACATATATTTGATATGTACGTTTAGTTATGAGAGTTAATTGTTCGAAATTAAGTTTGAAACTCAAAATCAATTAAATATTATTATTCAATTATACGATAATTAACTAATAAATTTATATCTTATTTTACTATGATTAAATAAAATCTAGTTTAGTAATTAATCGTTAATTTACTAAATTAGTTGAGGATTTATATATATTTTGAGGTAGAGGTAATTAGTTAATTATATTTACAAGGAGTTGTAAAATAAATTAACTAGACATTGTGAGACTCATTATATATTGATATAATGGTAGAATATCACTTAAAACTTAAGTGTATATTATTTATTAATTTGTGTCATATAATTATTATATGATCAAATTAATACTTAATTATACAAGATAATTAAGCATATGATTAATAAGTATTTGTGGGACAAATATCAAAAATCAAAATGGACCATTATGAGCCATCATGGCCGGTCATGGCATGTGAAGAAGGGAATGATTATTGTTCTTTTTTATTTTACACAATACTCCATTTGATTGTGACATGACCTTCATGCTTTAATCATTCTCAAATTACATACACTCCACCTATTTGCATGAGAATAAATTATCAAAATAAGAGGCCACATGGGGCTTGGTAGTGCGGGCCAAAGTGCCTATAAAATGGACAATTGTTGTTCATTTTTCTACTACTTCATTTTGTGTTTTACTCTTATATCTCTCTAAAATCTCATCATCTCTCTAAACTCTCAATACATTAATATTCTCTAAGTATTACTAGAGTAGTAATACAATAATATTAGTAGTATTTTGTCTATACTTATTATCTAGTTAATAATAAGTTTCGAATATTTAAGGTACCATTTTGGGTGCAACAAGAATGAGTCCTTCTACTTTGGATGTTGGTTTATGGAGGATCATCCACTATTTTTGTGCTCAAGAACAATAAGAAACTTGTTTCTTATTGTGCCCATTTATACAGAAATTCCAATGTAAGGAAATTTCATCTTATCTTTATATTTTGCTTTTATATTTACATGCATGATAACTAGATCCTAAATAATTAAGTTAATGTAATTTAATGAATTAATTAGAGGAGTCTAATTAGAGGTTTAGGACTTTCAGAAAGGACGATTCCCTAATCGAGAAAATTAATTAATTATATAACGACACAGATTAATTAATCTCTTAAATAGAACAAGTTTGTATAATAAGTGAAAATTATATCTTATTGTAATATGATTAAATAAGATTCAATTTAGTAATGTAATTGTTATATTACTAAGAATGCTTGATTTTTATGAAACATTTGAGATAACCATGATTGGTTGATTATGATTACAATTAGTTGTAGATTATATTAACCAAATATGAGATGGCCCATTTTATATACATTTAATTATAAATTATTACTTAAAATGTTAAGTTTAATTTATTTGTTATTAAATTGCATTTAAATTAGTTAAATACATACTTATTAGCTAAGTTACATGTCACATATGTGACAAATGATCAAATCACAAAATAAAATGGATTCCCACTTTATGAGGGATAACCGATTTTGGAGGGTGGTAGGGTAGTTTTTAGGTATTAATTTGTGCTCTAATTAAGAATTAAACATAATGATTAAGAACCTAAAACTAGCCCTAAGCCTACTTACATTGTTAAGACAAAAAGTAAAAGACACCCACCCTTCCCCATGCTTGGTGCCGGTTTGATGAGTGAATAAGAGAGGACGTGTTTTTCCTCTTATTCTCACCAATTGATCAAATTCAAATTTATCTCTACATCTAACTAGAAAAATATATATTCATAAGAAACTTAAGAAGTGTCATATAACTATTGTTCTAGTACTAACACAACATTACTAAGTGAAGTATCAAGAGTGTTTGTATTCGTATATTAAGGGTTACTCACTTATTGTTCTAGTAAACTAATATTTGAGTGATTAAGGATAGTCGAGGTGCAACTTATTGGAGTGTTCTTATACTTGGAACTAGGAGTTCATCCCTAATCATTTTTAGCTCAGGAACAAGAGTAAGGAGTCTTACCCTTGTTACTCTTCCAAAACTCAATGTGAGGAGCATATTTTCAACTCAAACTTTGTTTTAATTGTTTGCATGCACTAAATCTAAGGGAACTAATTAAATAGTTAATTAGTCATTCTTAAGAAGAGTCTTAAGAGTAGGTTAATGAACCTAACACATAACCCCTTCATCCAATAATTTCACCGTGGCGGTTTATGAAATGGGGAATGGATATTGTGGGGAAGTTGCCAAGCTACATGCTTGACAATGAAGGACTACTTCTCTAAATGGATAAAGGTTGAGGCATCCACTGAACTAACAGAAAAGCAAGTAATTTCATTCATTAAGGGAAATATTATTTGTCGATTTGAAATCCCCTACGAGATTATATGCGACAATGGATCACATTTCATATCTGACAACACTGAGGGATACTGTGCTAGATGGAATATCACACTATAAAAGTCAACACCAGGAACCCTTAGTCCCTGATTTACTGCGATTGTAACGCTCTTATTTATCTGGGAAGGTCTAGACAAGGCTCCCAGATAAATGGGGGTATTACATCCATGTCATGGCTTAGGGACAAACGTGGCTCAAGCAACAGATGTTTGATGGGTTATCGGTACAGAAGGTATCGCTTTTGTAATCGGATTAGGTACGATAATGAGATTCGTCTTCTTTCTTTCTTTTGAGTGATTTTGAAATTTGTTTTATATGTTTGTGATTTGTGTGTTGTTTGGGTAAATTATTTGATTGTGATATCAGAGTCCGTTATAATCAAGATTTGTAATCATGGGGTTTGGAAATTTTCATGTGCTTAACAAAATTAATGAAATTTGTACAAAAATGAATTACTTTCTTAGTCAGTTGTTTTTTGTTGATGACAGATTTGATTTTTAAATGAATTTGAAAGCGTGATGAAAATATGGTGGTTGGATTATATGGGGTGGGAGGGGTAATTAGTTTGAAACACCACCTTGTTTATATCGTTGATTTTGATCCCATTTTGGAAAACAAAACAATTTTTATTAGACTGAAAATTTGAAACTTACCTTTTTCTCTAAAAGAAAATTCAAAATTAATTTGAAACACCAACCATCTTGTTAATTTCTTTTGCTTAAATTACGAGACATCCCATGACTTAGTATAGCCAGTAAATAGTATTTTCAACGGAACCAATCACGCATTAAATTACAGCATGAGACATTGATTATGCAACTACTTTTTCACATGACGTCTCAGACTGCCTAGCTTTGTTGTTTATGGCACTTTCCCAATTCCATCCCACAAAACTACAGGTGTGCCTAGACCTGGCAAAACTGACCCGACCCGAATAACCCGACCTGATAAGGCTGACCCGAGACCCAAAAGCGACCCGGAATTGCCTGACCCGAGGATGACCGGAAACCCGAATTGACCCGACCCGACCCGAACCTTGACTGACCCGAAATAGACCCGACCCAAAATAACCCGACCCAAAACCACTAACCCACAGACGACTCGATTTGAAATGATCATAAATGACCCAATTTATTGTGATTAAGGGTGATAAACTGAAAATGAGACAAGACAGCCCACGTGCAGCTCAAGCTCGGCTTGGTCGAAGTCGGCCCGTGCGAGTACGGCTCGACTTGAAAACTAACTTAATCATTTTGACCTGAAAATAACCTAAATAAATCGGATATGAATCGAAAATAACCCGACCCAAAATGACCCATACCCGAAATGGCCCAAGCCCGAAGTGACCCAAACCCGAAAGTGACCCAAACCCGAAAGTGACCCGACCCGACCCGAAAGGTTGAGCAAACCCGATATGACCCGACCCAAACTCACCCGACCCAAACCCGACCCGTTTGACCCATTTGCCAGGTCTAGGTGTGCCTAACACTTTGTGTGCTCATCCCAGCCAGCGTTACTTAAAAATGTCAAAAAATGCGAAAAGAAGGAATTCACGGGGAACAAAAACATCAATTTTACACAAGAAAATAAATTAAATCACTCCAACAAAGCTGGCATAATTGGGTTACCCAGAAAGTCTCATTTAAGACGGGTTAACCCGTTTTAAGCTTAAAACGGGTTAACCTCCCCTCACAAAGGGCAAGTGGGGGGCAGGGGCGTCTCAAATTATTTCGGAGGCCCTGTGCAACAACAAAACGGAGGCCTCAAAATATGTTGAGAAAATTTAAAATATAAGCAAAGTTAACTAAATGACTGTTATGGGAGTCGAACCCAAACCTCTTGGCTAATATTCAAACTCAATGCCACTAGACTACACTCCTTTATTTGTTATTTGCAGTAAATGTTTTATTTATATAATGTGCTTCAGCATTTTTGAGGCCCAAAATGACTTGAGGCCCGGTTCCCTTGCTCAGCCTGAACCGGGCCCAAGCCGCCCCTGCTGGGGGGCTCAATTTGCCTCCCACTTACCCCCTCACTTGCCTTTGTGATAGGAGTTAGACCTGTTTAATCTTACGGATCGACCCATCTTAAATGAGAATTTGTGGTACCCAAGATTGTCACTTTCTCATTCACATAATCACACCCTTTGCGTATAGGCTATAGTAAGTACGTCTTTGTACTAGCATTTAGGGAATAAGTATCTCAAAATCAGTGAAGGGTGCTGCAGAAGACAAAAAAAAATGAGTAAATAGAAATGCAATGCATAAAAGATTTCCAGAAGAAGAAAAAAAAAGGAAATACACGAAAAATGTTGACTTACAAGTTATAACAACGCATGAGAAGAGACAGACATGCATACACCCAAAAAGGAAGAGAAGGGTAGTTGTACCACACAATAATTCAGCCTGTACAGTACTGCATTGGGATGCATGAAAGATGAAACCTTTCATAAATTCCTGCAAACTCTTTAGTTTTAACTGTTTGAAGGTTCATGTTCACCTTCCCTAACACTGTCACTATCTCAATAACTCTCTTTCTATCACCCTCCAACCTATATGCACTTAATGCTGCTTTTATTATTAATGCTGCATTGACCTTTAATTTTACCTTCTATATAAACTGTCAAATAAGAAACTTTTTCTAATAATTTTCATGCAACATTGACTTCTCATGGAAAATAAAACATCTGTTTTTTTAGGAGCAAATTACCCTTGCAAAGTGGCTGTGGTTCTTGCTTTCTTGTTCTTCGCCTCGGGTATTCAGTCTTCGTATGGCTTTGGTGTAGGCTTCTATGATTTCTCATGCCCGGCCGCGGAATTCATTGTCAGGAGCACTGTCAGGTCAGCAGCTTCAAATGATGAAACTGTTCCTGGGAAGTTACTGCGGCTTCTCTTCCATGACTGCTTTGTCGAAGTGAGCTCCTGTTTCGTAACACAAAATTAAGAGAGAAAATGTTAATGAATGATGATATTATGGTAGGTAATAAAAGACTTGAGCTTATGTTCTTGCAGGGTTGTGATGCATCAGTGCTATTAGAAGGGAAGGGTACCGAAAAAGACGACCCTGCAAATGCGTCACTTGGAGGATTTGAAGTTATAGAGTCTGCCAAAAGAGAAATCGAGATATTCTGTCCGGAAACAGTTTCTTGTGCTGATATTCTCGCAATGGCAGCTAGAGATGCTGTCGCACTGGTATAACACCACAGTGGACCTTCTCTATATTTTATGATTGTTAACAACTCTTCTTCTCATTTGATTATAGTAATGTGACAGTACTAATATTGATAGACAGGAGGGCCAGACATTCAGATTCCCACAGGACGGCGAGATGGAATGGTATCTGCATTATCCAATGTCAGGCCGAATATTGTAGACACAAGTTTTAAAGTGAATGATATGATGAAGATTTTTGGCTCAAAGGGGTTGTCGTTGGAAGACATTGTCATCCTATCAGGTATACATTTCCTTGTAACTTCTACCTCTTTCTCGATAGAAGTTTGGGGTTTTATTTAAGCTATACAATTATAAAAGGTCCTGAAAAAACCGAAAGGCAAAGGCGGCAAACAGCCATAAAGACGCCCATACGAAGGCCAAAGCCTAAGACAACTTGAGAAAACAGAAAAAACTGCTACCTAGAAAATGTTTTTATCGGCATGTTTTAGTATCATAGGTTGCAATTTAACCAAATTACTGAACGCAAGGATAGAGCTACAAAATACAAAGATTAAGAATACAAAATCCGAACACCATTGACATTCCATAATATAGTGGCTAATGTCATGTCAAATTCCTCCAACACAGGAAAGAATAGAAAGGATAGACCATCACTCCTTTCCTCTGCCCTACCCCGTCCTAACCTAAATGAATTAATAAACCAAGAAAGAAAGGTAGAGAAATAGTTGGTAGGTCATAAACGAAAACATAATTGTCGCCATTAAAACAAAATAATGATAATCATAAGCGGGAAAGTAAATGTAGAAATACAAGGTATACATTCAGGCAAAAGAGAAAAAAAATTAACTTGTCCATAAATATAAGGACATGAATAACAGAAAAGTCCTTGCACAAATAAAAATTCAACAGCGTAAGTCAAAGCAAAAGAAAGAAACGGGAAGGATAGGGTACTGTATTAAACTATGTGGAAAATGACAATAAATAGGTGCTAAATTTCGAAGCTTCAACAACCCTCAGGCCTCAACCATCAAATACTTTTCCTTTACTGCACAGCTCCAACAACTTAATTTGAGTTGGAACAACTGTTCTAACAATTACGTACTATAGCATGGTCCCCTAAATTTATGAGGCCCTATGTGTGCGCAACTGGCATGTGAATACGCGCACCATGTCTAAATAAATCGATACAATCTCACCAAGCTTATTTATTGAACATCCTTGCCAGCTTAAATGAAAAACTTAATACATCAAAAGGCGATCTCTTCCCTGATCCCAGTATTTGTCTATAACTCTCGTGTACTAGCGCAGAACAACCCAAATATCGTCACAAGACTAGCTAAAACTATAGACAAGTTGTAACATTGCTTAGCAAATGTTTACCTTAACAGATTAGGTTAGATTTGGCCGAAATACCTTCATAAGGCTAGCTAATAGTACAGCATTACAGCGCACAACCACCTCCTCTTAGGCCAAACTGTAGAGAATATGTACGAAGTTATGCATCATTGGAACTTTTATAGTGTTCAGTGAGTAGTTTTACCTGTAAACATGCTTAAGACTTGACGAACATACAACAACTGAATGATACAGCATTACAGCCTGCTACAGTGTTTTTACAATAGTATTTACTTATAAACTTGTTCAACCAGAACATACAACAAGCAGTAGTATTGAAAAATAAAACCAGATCGAATTACCTACCTCCAGCCATTGCTCCTTGACTTTGGTTGAAAATAATTTCAGCTATTTCAACGCATCACTTCTAACTTTTAGATGGCATGGATTCCAAAATGGAGAGCATCTGTAGTGACCCGAAATCAGTCTTAATCACGTTTTCTATATATAAGGCACTAGCCATCAAAATCAGTGAGGGGAGAAGGTGGGACGGGACACATACCTTAATCATGGATAATTCGCACAGGAAAAGGATCTCAAACTTCAATAAAAAAAAGCATAATTTCTGGAAAAACTAACATGTTAGTCTTACAGGTTCACACACCATAGGATCAGCTCACTGCAACGCATTCAATGATAGATTCCAGATCAACTCGAAGGGAAACATGACATTTGTTGATCCAACTCTAGACAAAGCCTATGCATTGAACTTGGCTAAAAAGTGTTCAAAGACTGCATCAGCAACGGTTAGCATTGATCCACAGACATCCCTGGCCTTCGACAATCAGTACTATGTCAACCTCATAGCACACAGGGGACTCTTCCAGTCTGATTCTATCCTATTCGCTGACCAACGAACAAGAAACTTGGTTGAACAGTTTGCCAACGACATGAATAGTTTCTACGAGGGGTGGACTCAATCATTTATTAAGATGAGTAGTATCGGAGTTAAGACCGATGGGGGAGGAGAAGTACGACAAACTTGTTCACGGATAAACGGGTGAAAGATGAAAGTTACCACTTCATACAGCATTATTGTGGTTACATAACTTGGCATTTCTGTATTAATTGCATATAATTTTCTTATACTAGAAAATCCTGAAGCAATTCTTTTGTGACACAAGTTGTCTGCTCTTATTCAAACAACAATAGCTGAAGCTAATGCATGATAAATTTGACATATATAAATCTTTGAATTCAAACTGATGAAATTACAATGCTGAAGATTCTCCGATTCTATCAGCAGTCATGATTAACCAATATCTGATTCATAACCTACAACATTAGAATTAGTTTATCTCTTCTCTAAGAATTCTGACAGCCTCTAGTACTCCATTCTCAAGCAATATTTTCTCGGAAATTTTAGCGGCATGTTCATTTACTTCGGGGCGTAAAGTAAATTTAATAGCTTGTGATAACATAAAGGCCCCTTCCTTGATGCTGATGTCATTGCAACTTTCTGGAACCAAATGGTTTCTTTTCAGAGGATATGGTGCAACTCCAAGCCAGCACATCCTCTCAGCCCAGTAAAACTGATCTGCCATAAGAGGACATATAATTTGGGGTATTCCAGCTTTCAGTGCTGCAGCAGTGGACCCACTACCTCCATGATGTATGGCAGCTGCACATTTTCGGAATAGCCAACTATAGGGCATGGAACCAGAAAAGCAAAATAGTCGGTCATCAAATAGAGAAACCCCGTCATCTACACTTAGTTTTCTACCTCTGTCCTGCAAACCTTCTTTAGTGGCAGTAAATTGAATGGCCACATTTAGTTGTTCAAACCCAGCAGTAAGAAGAACAAACCTGCAGATGGTAATTTTGATAGCAGTTTGTAATATGCAAAGCAACGACAGAGGGTTCCTCAATAGGCCCATACTCCCTGCTGAGCTCAACCCCACAAAAACAAGTGGCATCGACATATTTGTATCAAGAAAGCTGTGTAAATCTATGTGAACCGAACAGAATTTCCGTTCAGAATCTAATGCCTCTCTGCAGCTGTTGCATGAAAACTGCCAAGTTGGCGGGAGAAACCAAAATCCACAAACCCTAGTGTTTGAAGGCCAATACTCAGGACACTCAACAACCTCCTTGCTAAACCCGTACAGCAGTAAGGGAGATGAAGGTCTGTCATGCCACATAGGAAGACCTGTTACCGGATCAGTAAAAGGCAAAGAGCTAAGGTTAAGTTCATCCTTCCTCCATGATCCCCAGTCATCAGTGAAAAGTGGCCACATCCAATGCGTCACATCTTTCCAACCAAGTTTATCAGGTGGAGCCTGTTGCAGATATTTATGAAGGTCTGGAAATTCTTTTCTGAACTGCCTCTCAAATGATGAAGGGGCAGTATAATGCACAACATACGGAGCTGCAACAACACATCTAACATGAAATAACTCTGCAAGACTCCATCCTTCCAACGCGAAAAAATTAATCAGAACAAAATCACCGTCCACAATAGGTCCATCCCCAAAGATCCTTTCAATAATAGAAAGACATTGTCGTCTATGCTCCCTTCTAACCACACTTTTCTGGATACAAAAGGAGAGACGAAGAGAGTCATCGGTTTCATCCCCCTCTGGAGGCGAAAGGACAGGTGGGGAAAAGACCGGCCTGTACAAAACATCTCCTTCCGCCAAATGAGCAGTTAAGTCTTGATGGGCAGAATGACTAATAAAAACCACATCATAGTTTTGCTGGTTACTAGCAAAAGCTGCGGCGAGGGCAGCGATAGGATATACATCGCCCTTCGTGCCAAAGGCCATAAAGGCAGCAACAGGTCTTCTTCTTTCCATGATTACATTTGTTGACATTGCCAACTAAGCATTCGATCTCTTAACTATCAGCTAAGGTGATGTTTATAATTAGTATGCTTATATGAGTGAATCTAACTGAGAATTCGAAAGGGCATTTGTGGCCATCACAGTAACATTGTAGAAAATGGAAATAGCTACTCCAAGCCTCTAAGGCTACATCATCATAAGTTCAGAATGCATTCAAGCCGGCTACAAATCATAAAAAGTAAACTCCTAACAATTTCACAATTGAAGATCAATAGTTGGATGTAAACTCCTAACAATTTACCTCTTTATGTTAAACCAAAATGAGAATTGTTAACTATTCCCATACCTCAGTGACTCTAGTGTCTCAATGCTCCACTTTCCCCAATTCTATTCCTTTCCTTTGTTCGAAGATGAGAGACCAAAGAGCTCTTCAACGGAGATATATGTTACAACTCTGCCCAAAGATATACCGTTTTGGTAAAAAATATTACTCCCTACTAGTGTTGATTTTAATGGATACGGGATCACAAATAAGATCATACAAGCATATCAAAATCAATCTAATTGAGTTTATATGTAATCTTTTTGAGCTTTTTTTAGAGTCACAATTAAATTCTAATTAACCTAGCTTATATATATTGTTTTTGAGTTCCATTATAATATTTTGACTTTCACATTTATATAAATGCACTCACATTATTTTCAATAAATAAAACTCCTAAAATATACATATAAGCCCAACTTATTTATATCCAAATTCATACTACCAGTTATATACAATTGCTTGTATAGTCTACTAATTGGTTAAAACCGGTAAACTGTGGCCAAACGAACAAGTGAGTACAAGTAAAATACTAATCCTTTTTCTCCACGTGTTCCTTACATTTACATTAAAAGTAACTTTTATGAAATTTTGTTATAACAAATGTAATTATGTTAAACGTACTTCTATCATAACATATGTGTAGTTTATACATGGTCAAAGTTATAATATTTTCACCTCAAAAAGATAGACAAGTGAAACATGTGTAAAACGAGAGTAAACGAAAGAGCAAGTAAACCTGCGGATGCCAATTCCACCCGCACTAGATCCACTTGAATAATTTAAACAGACGAAAACCCAAATTATATAGGTGAAAAGTGAATGATATGTGAGTCAGGTGACGGATCGGTCGGATTCGATGGGGGTACCCAACCCATCCACCTGATTATATATAAAAAATAGCACAAGCTCCTCTATTTACAAACTTACTGCGAAAATCCTACATTTCTTCTCCTATCCTCAACGGCTCATCTTTGGTTACTATCTCTTTCTCTCTCTAGATTATACCAAACACCACCGACCATGACTTTTGACCACCACCAATTGCAAAATAATCACCCTCCTCCGACTTTCTTCTACCACCATTGATCTCCATCTTTCAAACTTCTCCAACTATCCACTTATTGCCACCTTTCACTTTGCTACATATCGCCATCAATCATCACCAGGCACCAATAAGTCAGATCCACTAACTCCAACATCGTCCTTTCACTCGGCAATCGTTGATGGTGCCTTTATGTTATTTGTCTAGATAATCGTTAATATAGGGCTTTCGAAGAGGTTGTCTTGTTGATGGCGTAACGGGATAAGATCATAGAAATTAACTTAACTTTAAAAAATAAATTTCATATTAATAATAAAAGGTGGATGATGGGTGGCCGGATTTTAGTGTTGGCTTTCACGGGTGACAGGTAGATCGGGTAGAGCTTATGATTTAGAGTGATAGATGCAAGTTAGCTTCCATTCGATCCAAAAACGACCCGCTAGCATCCCTAGATAAAGCAATGGACACGAGATTGTTGACACGCGTCGTTCCAGAGTGTCAAACGATAGTTATAACAGGAATTAGCACGGTGGCAAGTTAAGGTCAGTCCACATGGACGGTGGGTATTCGATATGCAAAGTCTAAGCCAGCTATGCTCAAGGGATGTCACGATATAGAAATGAATTTGAAACAAAACTAAGAACATGGAGTAAATGCAAATAAAAAGAAAACTAAGACTAAACTAAGATAATCAAATAACAAGCAATAAAAGAAAAGTCTAAGATCGGTGGGTTCAAATGGGTAATTTGGGTTCTAGTAAGTCGGGTTCATAGTCAATGGGTACTCAAACGAGGGTGCGGTGGATTGAGGCTCTCGATCTTACGATCCCTCCCATAAACCAAACCAAGCTAGCTCTCGCATACACAAGGTCGATATTTTAACACCCCCGTACACCAAAGAGCCTTACAAGACCTCCTTAGTATATCGGGATGCTACCATCTCGGTTACCTGAGATAGTACATGTCAAATAGAACATAATAGAACAATACTTATTAATCAATAGTTTAACGAAAGCTACATTATCCCAAAAATACTGACGACACACCGTCGTAAACAATAATCCAAACTAATTAAAGTAAAGTAAAGTAAATGTCTATGACAACTAATGACTGCGGAAGCTATGACTCGTCAGCGACGATCCCATCAAGTCCTCCTACGCGAGCTCAACGAATTACTTGCTGGTCACCTACTCACCATTCCCCAATGGATCACAACATTTTTGAAAATATTAAACGGGGTCAGTAACAATATATGTCGAGTAATGTACAAGACAATAAAAGTAACCATCCAAGTAACAGTAATCGGAGGCCCTTTGCAGCGGTCACCTCAGCAGCATCAGGCTACTACCCCTGATCTGCAAAACCACCTATTGATTCCAAACCGCAGCACTGGACATCGAAATTCCCTCTGGCCGTAACGAGAATCCTGGATCATTAATGTGCACATCCCCCTTGCAGCGGGAGAGCTACGAGAGGCAAACTCGGGGTGTGGTCCGTCTCCCGACGAACCACCAAAATAGTAACCAAGTAACCACCCAAACTCCAAATCTTTGAATACCATCATCATCAACAAGTAACAACAATCACAGTAGCACATCTTATCACAATGAACAACATATAAACTACCGAGTAGGGAAACCCTACCTGTAAGCAAATCCACAAGCAATCAATCACAACTCAGAATTCTTCCTCTATGAAGTCTCCCCCTAAACAATCAATTAATTTTACAATAAATCATAATTATCCAAACTCGATCCTAATTTCATATTAGGGTTCCCACAATCCTACCCAAAAGACAAAATCAAAGAATTAGGGATTTAGGACTTACGATTGATTAAAGCACGAACAAGGACGGGTTAGCAAGAAGACAATCTTCAACCTGGGCAGTGGATTAAGGTGATTAAGAGAGTTTAGAGAGAGATTAGGGTTTTTAAAGTGTTTTCAGAACTGACGGAATATACATAATCTCTTAATTCTCTTAATCCAAAAACGTTCGCAAAACCTGTCAGGCCGGTGCACTCGGTCGAGTGCAAAAAACACTTAATCGAGTACACTACGCTCGGTCGAGTACTCACCATACTCGACCGAGTGCCACCCAGGCAGAAGATTGTCTAAGCGACATAATCGACTACTCGGTCGAATACAACTTACTCGACAGAGTACAGACACCTACTCGACCGAGTACAAGACCAACAGAAATACGGATTATTACAAATATACTAACTATATGAAATTTAAAATCAAAACATATTCTGAGGCTCTCGATCTAACGTAAAAGTATAAACAAACATGAATCATGCAAGTTTGTCAATCAAGCATTTCATCAAACATGTGGTATGCATAAGGTGGAATAAAGACAATTAATCAACAAATCTACCCAACAAACATAGATTAACCCTCAATAAAGCCCATAATCCCCCAATAATCCTAGGAAAGTCACTACCCACTAATTAACATGAGAAATATGGTGGAATAAGATGAGAAATTAAGACAAGACATAGTAAACTAAAACAAGCAAGTAGTGAAATAAAGTAAACATAACAAGAAAATAAAAGGGATTAAGAAAATTACCAAATACTCCCTCTTAATTTAAATAACCTTCCCTCATTCCTTTTTCATCTATTCACAATACCTTCACTCTTTTCTTATTTAGTAAACTTTTATGCTTATTTAAATCATCTCACCCCACAACAATACCCCACAATACTCATACTTTATCTTATTTTAATCACTTCACCCAACAACAATATTTATTTGAATCATTTTATCCACAATAATACCCCACAATACCTTCCCTCTCTCCAATCACTTCACCTCACCACAATACTTTACCTTATTTAATTAACCACCCTTAATTTTTGTTCCACCCATGAATGGGGATATTTATCGGGAATAGGAGGGAGTAGTTAAGTAATGAGATTAACATAAATAAAGAGGAAATCTTGAATAAAGGAGAAGACTTTGTCACCAATCTTCACAAATAAACCCGAAAAATCTGATTACAAGTCTAGATCTATAACTAATTAAGGAGGAATTTGAATGAGGATTAAACTAGTTAAAGGACAAATCTAATATAATCTAACTAATCTAAGTCTAGGGTTTAGTGCCTCTAATTACATAAGAGGGGGTATTTATAGGTTTAAAAAAGGAGGGGAGACGGGCTTTGGAAAGACAAATGGACTCGGTGAAGTCACGGGCGTAACATGGGGTTCACGGTCGTGAGATGGCATGTCACGATCGTGAAATGCATGTCACGGCCGTGACATGTTGGGCAGAAACTGGCTTGTGTCTGAGAGCTAAGTCAGGACCGTGAGTTGCATGTTACGGGCGTGACATGCCTAGCTCAAGAATCTTGCCTTTGTGAAGGCATATCACGACCGTGAGATGCATGTCACGCCCGCGACGTGATCTTCCTTTTATTGTTCACACTAGTGAATTCAATAATCCTTGTCGGTTTGGCTTGCCTTTTCTTCTCTCTTTGCATTATAGACCTTGCTCTAAGCTTTACAACATCTTCATGCTTGATCAATCGACCACGTAAGCTTAGATCCTTCTGGGTACCCGTCACGTTTTGCATTGACCAACAAATTTGACCACTATACAATCAATCAATCAATTAATCAATCAATTTTAGTCCTTTAACGAGGGCACTTTCTGCATACATTGGAGTCGAGCTCTTGCTAAAACGTTAACTTACTTAATCTCGTTTCGTCAACATGTAAGTCCGAGGGTGTATAATCCCGTCTTTTATTTATTTGTACTTTAAACCGATTTCAAAGTAAAACCTTTTTAACAAAACCTTTTTTTAGTAGTCATCAGGCGTCGAGAAGAAACGCAGAAGCATCTGCGCCTCTTCGAAGAGTCGCAGCATCTGCTACGCCTCTTCAAGAGGTTGCCTGCTCATGCTCTTTTTCTTCTTCCTCTGGTTTCTATGTCTTTGTTATTCTTTTCTTATTTTCTCCTTTCTTCGTACCTAGATCGTATTTAATCTTTTATAAATCGTTTTATTCTTGGCTTAGATCCCTAATAATTCAATATTAGCGGGTTTTCGCGTTCAAGTCAAATTTGGGTTTTAGAGGTTTGATTTGTTCATATCAATCTGGATTCACTGTTGATATAAATTGTAGTAATTAATATGTTAAATCACTTTTACGTGAGTCATAGGTCAATAATTAATCGTAAATATACCAAATAACATTAACTGCTTGCGATTCTGACTTCACAGTCAGAATTCAACTCAAGAACAGACGCACCCAGTACTGCGCCTCTTCCAGAGGAAGTAGCTCTACTGCGCCTGTTATGGGTTGACTTCTCTTCCTTCACTTATGTTTTCGCTTTGACGTAATTTTAATCACGTAATTAATTAACTATTAGTCGTTGTTATCGCTCCTAATCTGTCTGTTTGTTGGACCAATTTCATAGTTTTGATAATGACATATGTTTACGTAATAATATGTTTTACTCGATATATCATATGCGTGTAATTGTGTGCTTTAGTCTTATTATAGCTAGCAACAATTATGAGAAGAAAGATCAAAGTTAGGCATAACTTTGATAAAGCTTGTGAGACAAAGTTATAACAACTTCAGGAATAACTTTGGAAGTGAACATGGAAGTTATAGCTAACCAGGCATAACTTTAATGAAAATCGCTTCAAACAAGATCTACATAAAACTACACAAGACTCAAGATGGAGGGTCTTTGTGATCAAGATGAAGAGATGATCCGTATACTGAAGATCTTTGTGAAGATTAGATAGTATAGGTCGTCTTTTGGTAACTATTCCATTCGAGAGATTTTATGTTCAAAAGTTATAGCTTTAGTCTATGACTTTGAATGATAAAATATTGATGCATGATTTTGGAAATAAAATGTTTTGAAATGTTTTCAAAAGTGAAAGAGTATTTTTATATTTATCAAAAGTTTTATTAGAGAATATATTTATGAGATTTTATTGGTTAATAATACAACTTATGGGTTGTCATGCTATCTAGGGTTTCTAATATATTCTATCTCAATTTGTTGTTAACCTAATTAGCCCACCTAGTGGTTGAGCCATCTAGGGTTTCGTGAAACCTAGTTTGTGCCACCTAGGGATTCGTGCTCCTAGGGTTTCGTGAGCTATAGGATTCGGCCTCCATAGGTTTGTTTCCTTAGTTTACCTAATCTAGGATTCTACTATATTTTTACAACAATATTTTGAGATATCAAGATAAATATATTTCTATAAGATAAACCAAATAATATTTTGAGATAAAGATATTTCTAAAAGATAAGCAAATATTATTTTATGATAAGATAAGTATCTTTATTAAATATTATACTAGGGTTTTAGATCTAATATAATTCTTCTACTATAAATACTCATTCACATACAATTCACAAAAGACACGAAATACACATACATTCACACGGCTACATATTTTACTTGTGTTGATTTTCCAAAATCGTTTTAAAGCAAACCTTTGAGCAAATATTTATTATTTTTAGAGTTTGTTTTTAAAAGAGTCGTGCATCAATTATTATCAATCGCTTGAGTGAAATACGTTATTGGATAATAGTACATCATTATAAGCTTACAATTCTTTAACGGGAATTTGTGTGAGTTATATTGTACTTTCTTATTAGCATAAGATAGTATAGAGTATTTAGCTATACTCAACCTCTTGAGTTATACTCATAGTGTGATTATACGAGTGGGTTGGTAATTTTGTAATCAGTAGAAAGTTGAGAAGGTACTACAAAATTATTAATGAGAAATAGTGGACGTAGGTTTGTCAACGGAGTGAAAACTGAAACCACTTCAAAAAAATCGGGTGCCTCTCTTCTTTATCTCTTTACTTTCGTTTTATTATTTCGTTACTTGCGCTTACTTTGATTAATTAATTAGTTGATTTTAATTCATAAGATCAAATAATTAATTACATATCATATAAATCGAAAAAGTGGGGCTAGTTTTTAATACTCAATTCACCCCCCCCCCCTCCCTCTTTCGTATTCGATCAATAGACTCTACAATTGGTATCAGAGCCTCGTGCTCTTGATTGCCTTACAGCAAGGAGTCTGATCCATTTATCTTTTTATTTTTATTTATTTTTCGCTGCATTTAATTTTATTTTAATGGACTCCAAACATCTGAAGTGTCCCGTATTCGATGGGAAGAACTACAGTCTATGGAAAAATATGATGACCCATTTCATAAAGGGTAACGATTGGGAGTGTTGGCTAATCATTAAGAATGGTCCTAATAAGATCATGCTTGGAACGGCCACTGGCACTTCTATCGAAAAGAAAGAAGATGACTATGTTGAGGCAGATTATAAGAAAGCTGAGAAAAATTCAAAGGCTATTAGTCTGTTGCAAAACGGCATGACCCATACTGAATTTGATCGTTTCTCATCTAGTTCTACTGCCAAGGAAATATGGGATGGTCTTGAGTTAGCTTATGAGGGGACAACTGTTGTCAAAAAGCAACGTATTGCACTACTTATGCGAAAATACGAACTGTTCTCCATGGAACAAAATGAATCGCTTGACAGCATGTCCACTCGCTTCTCTAGTATCATTAATGAATTGAAAAATCTTGGAAAAACTTTTGACTCCGAGGAAATTGCCAGGAAGATCCTTAGAAGTCTATCTAAACGATGGAGACCTAAGGTGACGGTAATTGAGGAATGTAAAGACCTATCTGACCTATCTTATCAAGAGCTACTTGGAACCCTAATGGCTCATGAGATTACTCTTGATGAAGATGCGGCAAATGATAGTAATAGCAAGAAGGTGGCTTTACAGGCCGAATCTAGTGAAAGACAAGATTCGGATCTTGAAGATGAAACAGTGTTATTTGCTAGACGTTTTAAGAAAAAGTTCTTTAATAAACCACAAGGGAAAACGTTTAACAATAACACCAACAAATCTTACAAGAAGCCAATTGAGTCAAAAGGGTCTCTTTCAAGTCGTGGTTGCTTCAAATGTGGGGATAATGATCACATGATCAAAGATTGCCCCACATGGAAGAAAATCAAAGACAAAAATCAACGAGACAAAACCAAGAAGGAATTCAAGCAAGTGATGATGGCTTATTGCTGGGGAGATCTCGACACAGAGGACGACGAGTCAGAGGAAGAGGAAGTCGCCAACTTGTGTCTAAGCAACGTCAGTCTTGACCTAATTTCTGACAGTGACAATGAAAGCGAATCCGAGATGTGTCTTGTTGGCAACTCAGATTCAGAACCAGATTCAGAAGATGACGAAGAGGTTAGTCATCTTGAACTTAAAAAGCAAGTTAAGAATTTATCTAAGAAGTCTTTAATTAAGTATTTTGAAGAAGCCTTAGATCATTGTCATGAGCAGAGTCTAGAATTGAAAGATCTTAAAGAACAAATTCTTGACATTGCTGAGGAAAACCAACTTCTTAAGGCCAAAGCTAAAAAGCTCAAGTCTAAAGTTATGGCAACTTCAGCTATAACTTCAGACAAGACAAATGTTGAGAAAGAAACTCTTGAGTCTAAAGTTATAGCTAATAAAGCTATAATCTCTGAGTTAAAGCTCAACATTAAGCATCTTCAAGCCAAAGTTATAGCTAATGAAGCTATAACTTTAGAATTGAAGAAAGTCAACGAGCTTTTACAATCTCAAGCTAAGGCAAAGGAAGTTGTTATTCTTGATCATGAGAAAGTAAACTCTTTTCTTTCTCAGCAATTGAAAGATTTGAAGGCTGAATTCTCCCAAGCCAAGAGTCAACATAATGAGGAGAAACTTATCTTGAACAAACGTTTCAATGATTTTCGTGAAAATTTCAAAAAGAACAATCCCTCCAAAGACTCGAATGTAGATCATTCGTCGTGTGAAAAAGAAATTCAGTCTTTGAAGGAATTGCTCCTACATGCACGAAAAGTTCATGATAAGTGGGAAGGAAGTCAGAAGGTCTTAGACTTCCTTACCGAACAGTCTAACAATAACATGAAGATAGGTCTAGGTCATGAATGCTATAGTCGTAGAGACCATGATAAGTGCAAATCCACTCCTTCTGACCGTGATTTTAGAAGAAGGAAGTATGTCAATCTTTTAGAATATCTGATTTGCAATTATTGTGGTCACAACGGTCATGTTAAAGATAATTGTGTTAAATATGTTAACGACAACAAAAATCAAAATGATTTTGTGAAAGAGCATGACGTGTCTAGTGAGTCCGAATCTGAACCTCAACGTGATGAGGTTAGAAATAATGAGTTTAGATGGTTTTATGACATGGCTTTCGATTACACATCTGTACCTTCAAAATCTAAACCTAATGTGAATCAGAAGCAGTCATTTAAACCTAATGTGCGTTGCAACTATAACAAACCTGTTAATAAACCTAGCAAACCCTATCCTAAGGAGAAAAGAATTGTCAGACAGGTATGGGTTAGGAAGGATCAAATACATAGAGTCACTAACCACAAAGGACCCAACTTAGCGTGGGTACCTAAAAGCTGTATTTGATTCTCTTGCAGATAATAGTGAAAGAAAACAATCTATGGTATCTCGACAGTGGATGTTCGAGACACATGACTGGAAACAAGAATCTTTTTCTTTCACTAGAGTCCTTCAATGGTGGCAAGGTCACCTTTGGAGACAATAAGAAGGGCAACATAATTGGTGTAGGTAAGATTGGTATATCTTCTTCACATGCTATCAATAACGTATATCTGGTAGATGGCCTTAAGCATAACTTGCTAAGTATCTCTCAACTATGTGACAAAGGCAACAAAGTCGGTTTTCATTCAAATGTTTGTCGTATCATAGTTGAAGGAACTAGCAATGTTATCTTAGAAGGTCTACGTAAACGGAACGTGTATATGATTGATTTAAACAAAGTCACTACAAGTTCCCTTACGTGCATGAAAGTCACTGTGGATGATTCATGCTTGTGGCACAAGAGGTTTGCACACATCAGTCCAACGATTTTAAAGAAACTTAAGTCTTGGGATTTAGTTGAGGGTCTTCCCTCAATCAAATTCGAACAAGAAAAGATGTGTGACTCATGTGACCGTTGCAAACAAGTTAGATCTTCATTCAAACCGAAACGAGTAGTAAGTACAGATCGTCCACTTGAGTTGGTACACATGGATTTGTGTGGACCTATGAAAGTTAGAAGCCGCGGTGGATCAAGGTACGTATTCGTCATAGTCGACACGATACTCCAGGATGATGGCCTATTTTCTATACTAAAGATGAAACTTTCGATGAGTTTGTAGTACGAATGAAAGCTCGCCCAAAACAAGTATGATAAAAAGTTAGTCTCCATTCGTACGGATCATGGCATCGAATTTGATAATCAAGCTTTTATAGAATATTGTAGGGAGAATGGTGTAGGACATAACTTTTCTGCACCACGAACCCCACAACAAAATGTTGTCGTGGAACGTATGAATAGAACATTAGAGGACATGGCCCGCACTATGCTTTTGTGTAGTGGCCTTCCTAAGAGCTTTTGGGCAGAAGCCATAAGTACTGCATGCTATGTGCACAATCGAGCTATGATTAGACCTATTCTCAAAAAGACTCCCTATGAACTTTTAAGAGGGAGAAAACCCAATATAGCTCATCTTCGTTGCTTCGGGAGTAAGTGTTTTGTCCATAATAATGGAAAAAGTAATTTGAGCAAATTTGATCCACGAAGTGACGAAGCTGTGTTTGTTGGCTATTCTAATCATAGTAAAGCTTTCAAAGTTTTTAACAAAAGAACTTTGTGCATAGAAGAAAGTGTTCATGTTGTATTTCATGAAGATAATGTGCTTGAACAAGTTGAACAGAATGAAGAGGAGGACATGAATGATCCAGACTTTCGCCTCTCCAGAGATGACGTGCCAATTAATAATGAAGAAGTTATTGAAGGAATCAATGATGAACTTGATAAATCCGCAAATGACCTTGAACAGAGAACTGAGAAAATTGTTGATGATACGAATGTCTCTTCTCAAAACAAGGAAAAGGAAACTGAAGTTATAGCTGATGATGCTATAACTTTGAACCAGAACCAAGATGGTGTAACTGAAGTTGTACCAACTTCAGATATAACCCCAGAGTCCAACTCAGGGGGAACCAATCTTGATTCTGAATCATTTGAGGAAAATGAAAGTTCATCAGATGATGATGAGCCTAGGAACTCTAAGAAATGGAAATATAAGAGTTCTCATCCTATGGACAGTATCCTAGGAAGTTTGACTAAAGGAGTTCAAACTAGGCGAACATTAAACAACTTTTGCTCATTCTATTCTTTTCTCTCTACCATAGAGCCTACCAACATCAAGGAAGCACTTGCAGAAACCGACTGGATCGTGGCTATGCAAGAGGAGCTTCAACAGTTCGAACGTAATAAAGTATGGCACCTTGTGCCACGACCTCCAAATCGAACTGTGATTGGTACTCGATGGGTATTCAGAAATAAATTGGATGATTCAGGAGTTATAGTTCGTAACAAGGCTCGATTGGTCGTTCAAGGTTATAATCCACAAGAAGGGATTGATTATGACGAGACATTCGCTCCAGTAGCAAGACTTGAAGCTATTCGCTTGCTCATCGCCTTCGCAGCTCATAAAGGAATGAAATTATTCCAAATGGACGTTAAGACGGCATTTCTTAACGGTTATTTGGAAGAAGAGGTTTTTGTTGAACAACCTCCTGGATTTTTGAATAGCAAATTTCAAAACCATGTTTTTAAACTCGATAAAGCTTTATATGGTTTGAAACAAGCACCTAGGGCTTGGTACGACAGATTGTCAAAATTTTTATTACAAAACAATTTTAAAAGAGGATCTGTCGACAAAACCCTATTTCTAAAATCCGAGGGTTCTGATTTACTTGTTGCTCAAATTTATGTAGACGATATTATTTTTGGTTCTACTAACAATAAAGTGTGCAAGTATTTTTCAGATCTTATGACCTCAGAATTTGAAATGAGCATGATGGGAGAATTAAAATTCTTCCTAGGATTGCAGATTCAACAAACCAAAGAAGGGATAAAGATTCACCAACAAAAATATGTCAAGGAGCTAATCAGAAAATTTGGTATGGAAAACGCTCATCCAATGGACACGCCTATGGTAAATGACAAAAAGTTGACCTTAGACGAAAATGGTAAGTCCGTAGATGAGACTACATATCGAGGTATGATTGGTTCTTTATTATATTTAACTGCAAGTAGGCCTGACATTATGTTCAGCGTATGTGTCTGTGCTAGATTTCAATCATGTCCTAAGGAATCCCATATGATTGCAGTTAAACGTATCTTGAGATATTTAATTGGTACATCTAATTTATATTTGTGGTATCCACTTGAGTGTAATTTCGATCTAGTAGGATATTCAGACGCAGATTATGCGGGATGTTCTTTAGATAGAAAAAGTACCTCTGGATTCGCAACTTTTGTTGGACCATGCATAATTACTTGGGGCTCAAAGAAGCAAAATTCGGTTGCGTTATCTACTGCAGAAGCCGAATATATCGCTGCAGGACTGGTATGTTCTCAACTACTTTGGTTAAAGCAACAACTATGTGATTATGGTGTTAATGTTGGTTGTATGCCTGTTTTCTGTGATAATACGAGTGCTATTGTTATTTCTAAGAACCCAGCTCAGCATTCTCGTAATAAGCATATAGACATTAGACATCATTTTTTGCGTGACCATGTAGAAAAGGGCAACATTAAACTCGAATTTTGTAGTACTGATGTTCAATGGGCTGACATTTTAACAAAGGCGTTAGCGAGAAGACGTTTTGAGATTTTGCGGTTGGAAATTGGTGTAATCGGTAGCAATTAAATTCATCTTATTTATTTTGTGAACCTGCGTGACTGGCTAGATTAAGACGAGATTATATGACTGTGTCCGCATATTTCATTGCTAGTATATTTGTGTTTAATATAATATATTTTACGTGAGTATCTTGCATATTAAGTGTTTTATGGAAATTTAATTATGAACCACATATTTGCCAAATACCTATCTTATTCACTTTCCAAAATTGAGCCAAATTCTACCCATGTATACCATGTTTGCCGAAATTCTCAAATAAAATTACCCAACCATATCTTTTTATTTACCAAATTCTATCCTTACCATATCCCAACAAAAATAACCACCCAAGATTCCTTTTTATACCCAAATTCAAATAAAAAAAAAAAAAAAAAAAAGGAAAATAGGGGATTGGAGCCGGCACAACATGTGCCTAAGTACAAAAGCTACCCTACCTCTTACACAATCATAATTACCCTCTTCCACTTATTACTTTTACCACTTCAATACTCAACCAACTTTTACTATCCTCTTCATCAATTTTCACGGCACCACTACCACAACACCAAAAATTTACCATCAATTTTTCAAGCATTCATCAATGGCTTCCACTAGATCAAAAATTGCCAAAAACCCAACTCCTAAAAATCCTAAGCCTAGTATGCCCAAAAATACCTCTTCTCCTCCCACACAACAATCACCCAACCCAAACCAAACCGAGTCGGGTGCGGGTCTTGAGAGTACGAAAAGAAGACGGTTAAATAAAGGCAAAGGAAGACTCCAAGAAGAAGCTCCAAACGAAACCACGGACGCGGTTCCCGAGGCACCAACACGGGTAACTTTCCGTGACTTCTCACCGCAAGAAACATCTTCGGGAATTGATAAACTCCGTCTTACAAAAGACGAAAGAAAACTTGTGAACCGGGTTGCTCAATATGTAATACACGGTGGTCGGTATTATCCTAAGGCTTGGTGTGACAAGTATAGGGCTTTGGGATTCTTTTCTGATTTTCTGAATTTCCAAGAATGGGAAACGGTGGCTGAGTTTTCGGGTCCGGTGTATCCGATTGAGGTAATTCAGTTCTTTTCTTCTGTTTCTTTAGACAATGGAGTGTTGCTTGCCGTCATAAATGGACGTTCAGTATCGATTTCCGTGACGGACTTTTGTACTCTGTTTTCGGTTCCTGATGATGGAATCAAAATCAATCCGAGTACGTCATGGGAAGAACTGACGGACATGGCTAAGCTGGAGGTTAAGCAGTATTTTGATGTTGGGGCGACGGTGTCGAGTTGCGTGTTGGCTGGTAGTGTGTCTCCTAAACTGAAATTTCTGTTGAATTTTTTATGGAATACCGTGATTCCGCGACGGGGCGGACGTGATAAAATTGCATGCTATGAGATGTTGGTCGTTAAGCATTGGTTGGAAGGAAACCGGGTTAATTTACCTTCTCTTGTTTTCAATCGTATTTCACAAACCACTTTCACGGTGACCGAAGACAAAATTTACTCTACTCTTGATTTACCGTATGGCATGTGGCTGTCACGGCTCTTCGAGTCAAAGGGAGTTGTTAATATGAACAATTATGGGGTCGCCGTGAAAGATGAAATGTGTGATACGTTCTTGAAGTTTATGAAGCTTGATGCTAATGGTCCGGAGTTGTTGTTTTTAATAAAAGGTGGGTCGGTTGGTTTGCAGTCGGGTATGGCTGATTTTTCCGGGATTGAGTCAAAATTGGATATGTTCATTGGTAGAATCATGGAGCGCTTGGATGCACAGGATAAGAAAATTGAGACGGTATTGGATACGGTTGTTCAAGCCGTGGCAATGGGCTCTTCAAACTCAACCCGTGACCAAGGTGGGTCGGGTGTGAATCATGAGATGAGGACGTGGATGGATGGTGTGGATGATCGCCTTGCTAAGCTAGAACGGAACATTCTTGATTGTAAGCAAGAAGCATATAGGCAAAGGGATCGGATGACATTCTTGGTGAGCCAAGGCGGGTCTTTGGTTAAGAGCGGAACGGAGATGCGTGAGGGGATGCGTACCATATACGATGCGACGGAGGCTCTTTCGTTGAAAGTTCGGAACTTTGACGTTTGCCTCACCGCTCAAGCTACACATGTGTCTTCTTGCCTTGACCGTTTATCCACTCTTGAGTACCGCACTAGACCCGGTTATAAAGCACCCTAGCCTTACCCGTCCAACCCACATTGCCTTGCTTTTCTATCCTTGGTTGTTTAACTCTTAAAACTATTAATCCTATTCGGCCCATTTTGGCTTATTTTGACATTGTTCTATTCGGCCCAATGGCACTAAACAATTTATTTTGTGGTTTGTCGTTTTAATTAACATTTGCACTTTATTTTGCTTGATATATATCGTGTTATATTGCGTATTTTGCATATCTATTTCTTGCCTTGACATGTGTTATTCTAGTCGTTTCATGTCTTTGTTCTTGTCTTTTCAATGATGCCAAGAGGGGGAAGAAATGATATGATTTGAGTCTTTGCTTAAGCTTGCTCCTTGTCAAGACTCGTTATCTCTTAAATTCTCTCAAGCTATAACTTTGGCTAAGTTGTTTTGTTCTTGCGATCAAAGTTGCTATAACTTTGGAGTGCTTTGTTGAGGGGGAACCATACTTAGTCACTTTATTAAGAGGAAATCATATGAGACTTGTCATCATCAAAAAGGGGGAATTTGTTGGACCAATTTCATAGTTTTGATAATGACATATGTTTACGTAATAATATGTTTTACTCGATATATCATATGCGTGTAATTGTGTGCTTTAGTCTTATTATAGCTAGCAACAATTATGAGAAGAAAGATCAAAGTTAGGCATAACTTTGATAAAGTCTGTGAGACAAAGTTATAACAACTTCAGGAATAACTTTGGAAGTGAACATGGAAGTTATAGCTAACCAGGCATAACTTTAAGGAAAATCGCTTCAAACAAGATCTACATCAAAATACACAAGACTCGAGATGGGAGGGTCTTTGTGATCAAGATGAAGAGATGATCCGTATACTGAAGATCTTTGTGAAGATTAGATAGTATAGGTCGTCATTCGGTAACTATTCCATTCGAGAGATTCTATGTTCAAAAGTTATAGCTTTAGTCTATGATTTTGAATGATAAAATATTGATGCATGATTTTGGAAATAAAATGTTTTGAAATGTTTTCAAAAGTGAAAGAGTATTTTTATATTTATTAATTATTTTATTTGAGAATATATTTATGAGATTCTATTGGTTAGTAATACAACTTATGGGTTGTCATGCTACCTAGGGTTTCTAATATATTCTATCTCCATTTGTTGTTAACCTAATTAGCCCACCTAGTGTTTGAGCCATCTAGGGTTTCGTGAAACCTAGTTTGTGCCACCTAGGGATTCGTGCTCCTAGGGTTTCGTGAGCTAGGATTCGGCCTCCATAGGTTGTTTCCTTAGTTTACCTAATATAGGATTCTACTATATCTTTACAACAATATTTTGAGATATTAAAGATAAATATATTTCTATAAGATAAACCAAATAATATTTTGAGATAAAGATTTTTCTAAAAGATAAGCAAATATTATTTTATGATAAGATAAATATCTTTGTTAAATATTATACTAGGGTTTTAGATCTACTATGATTCTACTACTATAAATACTCATTCACATACAATTTACAAAACACACGAAATACACAACATATCACACGGCTATTTATTTTACTTGTGTTGATTTTCCAAAATCGTTTTAAAGCAAACCTTTGAGCAAATATTTATTATTTTTAGAGTTTGTTTATAAAAAGAGTTGTGCTTCAATTATTATCAATCGCTTGAGTGAAATACGTTATTGGATAATAGTACATCATTATAAGCTTACAATTCTTTAACGGGAATTTATGTGAGTTATATTGTACTTTCTTATTAGCGTAAGATAGTATAGGGTATTTAGCGATACTCACCTTGAGTTATAATCATAGTGTTGATTATACGAGTGGGTTGGTAATTTTTGTAATCCGTAAAAAGGTACTAAAAATTATTAATCGAGAATAGTGGACGTAGGTTTCAACGTGTGAAACTGAACCACTTCAAAAATCGTGTGCCTCTCTCTTTATCTCTGTACTTTTCGGGGGTAAAAAAATGTTATTTCGTTATTCGCGCTTACTTTGATTAATTAATTAGTTGATTTTAATTCAAAAGATCAAATAATTAATTACATATCATATAAATCGAAAAAGGGGGGCTAGTTTTTAATACTCAATTCCCCCCCCCCCCCCCCCCTCTTTCGTATTCGATCAATAGACTCTACAAGAGATAATATCTCCAGATGGTAAGGATATGGGAGTATCCTCACTAGATGTAGGCTTGATAGATAATTTATTAGCGTAAGTCGAAGACACAAAGGACATAGAAGCACCGGTATCAAATAGAATAAGACACGGTTGCTCTAAGATTGAGAACATACCCGTAATTATCTCCGGATGAGCATCGGCTTCGGCACGGCTCATAACAAAGATAGAACCCGTAGGTTTGGCAATAGGAGGGGGAAACTTTTGATCGGGGCAATCCTTATAACGGTGACCACCCTTTTGACAAAAGTAGCAAATATAAGGTCGGTTGGAACAAGACACACCGGGATGGTATGGAAGTCTACAACGGTTACATTGACGACCCTGAGTTTGAGGAGCATAAGGCCTATGAGCCACATTAGAAGTAGCTCGGGGAATGAAAGGAGCGGGAGCTCTTGCATTTGTATTTGAAGGAGGATTGAATCTCCTCTTGTTAGCATAAGAGTTAAAGGAAGACGGAATAAACGCTCTCTTCCCATAGACATTTGGCCTAGGAGTGAAAGAAGGAGAGGTATTATTCATCAAAGCTTCATCCCTAATGGCCTTCATAGAATTCTCGGCCCACAAAGCATCATCATATAAATCCCCAAAGGAAGTAGTATTCCTCCTCACTTTACTTTGAAGTAAAGCACTAAGCTTGTTGCGGTAGTAGAAAGCTCGGTCCTCGTCATCTCTGATAAGGCTCGGAGCAAAATGAGCAAGCTTGTTGAACTCCGTAGTGAAGTCTTGTGCCGACAAGTTACCTTGCTTGAAGTCAATAAACTCCTTGAGCCTTTGTTGCTTAAGCTCCTTAGGATAGAATCGACCTTCCACTAGAGCTTTAAAACAAGCCCAATTGAAATCATCTTCAAGAGTAGCGGTGGCACTAGTAATAGCCCACCAATTATCTGCTTCCCTTACAAGGAAGTGCTTTGCGATCCTCATCTTGTCCTCCTCACGGACTTATTATAGATCAAACTGCTTCTCCATGTAACAACCCGAAATATACCCTATTTTTCTAGTGAAAATATTTACTAACACTTTTCAGTAGAACTTAAGTTTTTAAAATAGGAATTTTTGTTCCGAGTCTTATTTTGAAATTCCGCGTTCGTATTTGGAATTTTTGAGGG
>JAIUZE010010103.1:0-20918 GCA_022085475.1 Heliosperma pusillum | reverse complement strand
GTCATTATATGTGAAACTTCAGTAAAACAACACCACTAACCACAAAAAAAATATGTATAACTTCAGTTCAAAAATGTGTAACTTCAGTCATTAAATATGTAACTTCAGTCATTATATAAAAACGAGATCTAAAAAATAAAACATAGATTCAAAAGAAAAAAGAAAAATTAACATCAACACACAAAAAATCAAGATCTAATTTTTAAAAAAGTGTGTTACTTTAATCAGATCTGAAAAAAAGAGACGATATAAATAATGTGTGTTACTTTAATAATATCAACAAGTGTAAACTTTAAGATTATTTTGTGTTACTTTAATATATAATATGTGTTACTTTAATAGACGATATATGTAACTTTAATAGAAATTTGTGTTACTTTAATATACAATATGTGTGACTTTAATACACAATATGTGATACTTTATTAGATGAAGTTTGACACATATTTTCAGATCTGAAAATAAAAAGGAAAAACAAAAAAATAAACAAAACATATATTTTTAAAAATAAAACAACAATAACAATATATGGAAAAAAGAAAGGAAATAATAGATTTCAAAGACGGAAAGGAAAAATAAGAAAAACAGAAAAACAACAACAAGAACGAAGGAGGCCAACACCACCGCAGAGGAGACGGAGGGTGGCGGCGGTGGGAAGAGAGGGCGGCAGAAGGTGGACCGACCAACCAACCACCCCCACCTCCTCAGTCCTCCATTCGTTCTTTTTCTTTTTTTTTCAGATCCGGTTTATTTGGGTCATGGTGGGTGTGAGAGGTGGGCGGTGTGAGGAGGTGGTCTGGTGTAGAGGGCGGCTGAAGAAGGGTTGTTAGAGGAGGTGGTGGTGCCGGGTGCGGCTGGAGGAGGGAGGTGAGAGGATGTGGTGGAGGACGCGCAAGGAAGGAGGCAGGAGGTGGTGGAGGAAGGAGAAGGAAGGGAGTGCGGTGGCGGAGGCGGCGAGGGGACTGGAGAGGGCGGTTTTGGTGGTGGGATCTTTTTTATTTTCATATCTACTTTTTTAGTGGTGGATGGGAGGCGGTTTTGGTGGTGGTGGGTGGCGGGTGGTGGGGGTGTCGTGTGGTGGGGTTGTCGTGGGGGTGTCGTGTGGTGGATGTGGGGGTGTCAAGTGGGATGAGTTTTGGATTGGTTTTTTTGGGTTTGTTTTTTTGAGAGTATTGATAAGAGATAAGGGAGGTAGAGAGAGAGTGGAGGAGGTTAAAATGAGAGAAAAAGGTGAGGAAAGGGTATAAATATTAGGGTTTGATTGAGATTGGATTAGGTATGTATTAGTGATTTAATTAGTGGGGATGAGAGAGAGGGGGATTAACACTATCCTAATGACATTTTCTTGTTTTAATCTCAGCCATTGATCTTTAAGATCCAAGGGCCTCTAGGAGGACTCATGGACTCACTAAATGAAAGTGGACTTACATGATCCTTCCTCTATATAGAGTGAGCATCCGGTGAGTCCAGCTTCTTAGGTGAGTATGGTCCTATGAATAAGGACCATTGGATCAACAAGATTCAACGACCCTCGTATTGCAACGTCACCCCAAATAATTTGTCAATATAATAAAAGGCTGCCGTCATTCATCTAGAGCTCATTATTATCATAAAATTTCTCTCTCTATACAAATTTACTAACTCTCTCTTAATTGAATGTTTAGATCTCCACTCAACCTTTACTCTCTTACAAAAAAAAATCCTCAAAAATAAGCCAAAATCTTCAATAAAATCCTCACCAAATCTTCAAAAAATCAATTAAAGATCTTGAAATTGTTCAATCACGAATTTATACATATGTTTTTAGCATAATGAAGATGTATCAATCGATTATCCTTATGCGATTTTCTTTGTTGCGATTGTTGTTATCACATAACTTAAAATTAGATTTGCATGTTGTTATTGTCGATTTTGAATCATGTGAAGAACTGTTAATTGATTTTCGTATTTGTTATTGTTGATTTTGAATCATGTGAAGAACTGTTAATTGATTTTCGTATTTGTTCATATTTCAGTTTTCACCAAAAAACAATTAGGTTTAATGATTTGTATAAACCGAGTAATTGATATTCGATTTTGTTTTGCTGGATATTGATTTCCGAGCTTATTCATGTTATAGATTTCGCTTAAAAATTAGGGTTAATGATTGTTAATTTTTGTTTTGCGCAGTATTATCTTCTGTTTTCTTCATGTTTTAGCTTTCAGTAAATTATGCTTAGTATTATGAAAACATTCCGTAATTGATAATGCTCGCCTTTTTGGGATTAATATGTATCACAGTTACTGTAACATAGTTATTGTAACACTATTACTGTAAAATTGTTACAGTAACACAGTTACTGTATCTATGTTACATTATTAATATATTGCTGAAATTGGGAATATAGTAGCTGATCATAATGAGGAGTAAGCTGAAACTGTTTGTCATAAGGATAATCAGGAGAAGGTGTACAAATTGATGGAAGTGCTTCCTGCCATTGAAATAGTTACGGAGTTGAAGGCAAAAGATTGTGTTGCTTAACAATGATGCTAATTTTGGTATTGCTTAGTTATATAAAACAGTATTTGTCTTACCATTATTGTAAATGTTGTTGTTAGTGAATGTTCTTTCATTACTTTGATTAATGGTTCAAATGACTATTCCAATTATATGAGGGCTACGTGCGACCAAATTTCTAGTAATATTTATTCACTTCACAATTACTAACTTGGACATACTAAAAATGTCTTAGTCTAATGGTTAAGACGGAGGTATTGTGGACAATAAGGCCCAGGTTCGAATGTCCCCTCCCCTATTGTATTGCGACTAAGTGCGCGCTTCGTTAGACCAAATAAAATTACTAACTTGGGCATAACAAATGTTATTGTAACACAACATTTTATCAATTACAGTAACAGTCATGCGGTTAAAGTTGATACAGTAACAATGTTACCGTAACATTGTTACTGTAACAGAGTAGAATCATCAAAGTAACCCGCAAGTAATATTAATAATTTCAATTTTGTATTCATTTCAACAACAAAAGGAAAGTGAATACAAACAAGTCCAACTGACTTCATATGCGAAAATGTTTTGAAATTGTACATCACAATTGTGAAAAGTTTACAACAAGTGTACAATATCACATATAATGTTAAACGTCTCAACTAGCATTTCAACTGCTACAACGTTGCCTTCGTCAGTTCACGTCTTTCTTCACAACTGATTAGTATGTGTCTTGCTCTTTTTTGTATATATTGTCTCTTTGCGCACCTTTTTTGTGTTGGTTGATTTCTAAAATCTTCTTCAAAATTTCTGACATTATAAAAAATATTCAACCATTAATAAATAAAACATATGCAAAAACTGGGGGGCAATCATTAGTGATAATTTTATAATAACAATATTGCAATAACATCTTTGTGACAATTATATACCAACAAGTTTTTATAATTGATAAAAATCACACAACATCAAATACATAATAATGTAACAGTGTTTTAAGGTCATTTATCTCATGGAGTAATAATATTACAGGAACGCTATTACACTAACATGTGTCGAGTATTTTACGAAATCTAATTTAATCCTCATAGTTACCCTAATTTCGATAAAAACAAATATCATAACCCTAATTTTTTTACAAACACTAAGAACACATATAAACAGTGAATAATATAAAAATGATCTTATAACATGAAAGAATTCATAAAACTGCACTTTAATTTAACAAAGCACAAAGAAACTCAGTTTTCCCCTTTCATAACCCTAATATTTTTGCAAATAATATGAATACAACATATAAAATAAATAACTGCATCATCCGGTGTTGTAACAATGTTACTGTAACAATGTTACAGTAACATTGCGTCATATATCTTACGAAAATTAATTTAATTCCGATATCACCATATCATAACCCTATCTTTGTCATAAACAGTATGAACATATTGAATTAAGAAATGAATCAATCGCAAGTGAACAAAGCACAAAATTAATCGAACATTATTTCAAAATTTCACCATATCTTAGCCCTAACTTTTACACACAAACAGTTAGAACACATAAAATCGACATCAACAATAAAGAACAATGATATGAATAAATACAATATCAGAATGAATATTGACAATTATCATAATGCATAAAGAGTAATCAAATCCTAAATGATCAAAGAGTAGGTGATTGATGAATGAGCTCACAAAACTAAAAGAAACTATAATTTACCTGAAAGACTAACGAAAACATTGAGATTTGAAAATAAATTGTTAATAAACTTTGAAATTATCGTCGTTGATTGAGTAGAAGCAATCGTCAACTGTTCGAAGCTTGAATGCAGATGAATTCGTCATTATGACGTGAAATCTTCATATTTCCAGGAAGTGTCAATTAATTGTAATTAATTAAATTGAATCAATCATCAATTGCTGATATCGTGAACGATATGATGATAGAGTCGCCATTGATTTGGAAGTAAAAATTTCCAGAATTGTAGCGTTAATATCAATTAGTTATGTTGGAATCGTGAATCAGAGTGCACGATTTACAAAGGAAGAAGGTGATTTAGAGAGAGGAAGTTTTATTGAATTATGTTGCTGGAGATTATAATTTCGGGGTTTATATGGGTGTCTTAGGATTAATCACAACCATTCATTTGGGTAAGATCTAATGGTGTAGATTCACGGGACGTACTCACCTACGATATATGGACTCACCGGATGCAATTTATATATATATATATATATATATATATTAGTATGCGTGACTTCAAAATGACTATTAAGCGATTATTGGGTATGTAACTTCGGGTCATTTGAAGCGGGTCATTTTCTGTTCGGGTGGTTACGGATCGGGCAATCCACTATTTCGGGTCGATCGCTTTTGGGTCGGGGTTACGGGTCATCAGGTGGTTTCGGATCAGGTTATTTCGGAACAATATTGATAATACTGATGACTTCCGGATCATTAACCTCGTATTTTGCAATAACATATTCATCAATGCATGCAAGTACTATATATACACGTCACCGTTTCCCAAATTAAATAATGGGGTCGACTTCGTTCAAGTACACAGGGAGAGCAGTACGAAAAGGGACAGTTATTGATGCATATATGCTCAAAAGGGACGGTTTTTTGCTTTTTACCACCTATTGAGTTAAAAAGTTTACAACTTACCACCTATTATTGAGTCCGTCTTTTCAAATAACCAACTAAAATTGAAGAAACCCTGACAACACCAAATTGTGTTGTGTCTAGTAGTACTTATTAGGGTTTTTTGTTTTACTTTTTACGGGTCATTAGCGTTATTTTATGTTAACTTTAGTTTTAGTAATAATGTTATTATTTAGTAATTTGAGTCAATTTTGAGAGTCAAACCCGAAAGTCAACAAAAGTCAAACCCGAAACCTGAGACCCAAAAACCCGGAAATTAGAGTGGGCTATTAATGAATCATCAAGGCAAGAAGACCAAACCCAATGGGTCAATGGAAGTCAAGGCGGGGCCAAAAGTCCATGGGTCAACGAAAGTCAAGAAGGAAAAGCAAGGGGAATTCGGGCAGCATACGACGCAGCCTGCGTCATCACGATGCAGCCTACGTCGTAGGACGCAGCCTGCGTCCTTTCTCAGCACGTCATTTCTTCATTTATTCGTCTTGTCTTTTGAAAGCCCACCTTTCAAGGCCCCTAGGTTTGCGGACCAAGGGTATTTAAGCAGAAAACTGAAGAGAGAGAAAGGAGGCCAAGCATACAACATTGAACATCATATTTTTCCTTAGAAATTCTCTACTTTGTTCTTCAACTTTGGCTCTTGTAATTGGTTTTATTTAGAAATTGGTTGTAATATGAAGACTATGGGTAGCTAATCCTTTCTTTACTTGGTGTAATTTGAACAAGTTCACACCTTTAGCATTGTATGATTTTCTAACCCTCTTCCTCATTTAATACAATTTGTTTATGTTGATCTTTTATATTGAGTGAATGAATGTTTGGTTTGACTAGCTTGACATTTTGTTTACTTGATAATGCTTGTTCTTGGTAGGAATTGTCACCCTATGCTTGAATGTGTGAAGTGAACTTGAAAGACTCCAACTTGGTTTAAAGTTTGAGTCTTTTGGGTGATAAATTGTATGTTGTGTGATTTTGACATGATTTAATGTTGAATTGCATAATTCTAGCTTAATCCTTTGGTTGAATGCTTAAAGCTTACTCCTTTGTTTATGCTTATGTTTTAATAAGTGTTGATTTAGTTGTAAAGGGTCAATTTTGGGTGGTTTAATTCATATTGACTATTTCTTAGGAGGTAGTATTAGAAAAATAAGAGGAGAGGAAGAAAGGAGTCATCTTTGCTAATTGTTGTGTTACTTAGGATAGTTACACTAAGTATTTCTCACATATTTGATTAATTGCATTGAAGGTGTTTGTGCTAGTGCCTAAACTAGAATTTCATATTTCATGTTAACTCATCTTTTTACCCAAACTCCCCCAATTATGTTTTCCTACATGTTTCACTATTGTGAATATCATAGTTTGTAATTAATTTAAGTCTTTGTTTTAATTAGTGTCTTAATTAGTAATTAGAGCCTTAATTTGTGATTAGAGTCATTAGTTTTGTTAATTGATATTTTGCAAGAGTCTAGATTAGATTATTTTAGCTAATACCGCTTTCCCTTGGGTTCGATCCTTTTCTTACTCTTACTACCCTTTTATTTAGGTTGGTTTGAGTCTAGGTAAGGTTTTATAAATTTCTATTTGGTGTAGCTAATTTGCGGAATTAACAACACGAACTGGCAAACATGTCCGAGTTGTTTGCCTTGAGTATTCCACTCCACAAGCCCCTCTCTTCCATAATCCAGCCCCCGAAGGTCGAGTTGAAG
This sequence comes from Heliosperma pusillum, assembly GCA_022085475.1. Lineage (NCBI taxonomy): Eukaryota > Viridiplantae > Streptophyta > Magnoliopsida > Caryophyllales > Caryophyllaceae > Heliosperma > Heliosperma pusillum. The sequence continues at coordinate 14,066 of JAIUZE010010103.1, read as the reverse complement.
ACCCTCCCAAGCCATTTGAAGTACATCTTTCTAGGGGACAAGAACACCCTACCACTTATCATTTCAAGCACACTCACCGAGGACCAAGAAGACAAATTGGTATCACTACTTGAAAAGCATAAGGAAACATTTGGGTGGAGCATAGCGGACCTAAAAGGGATAAGCCCGGTGACTTGCATGCACAAGATACGGCTTGAAGTGGATGCCAAACCGGTCCGACAACCCCAAAGGAGGCTCAATCCACCCATGGCGGAGGTAGTGCAAGAAGAGGTAATTAAGCTATTGCAAATGGGTATCATTTTCCCTATTTCCGACTCTCGTTGGGTTAGCCCAACTCAAGTCGTACCCAAAAAGGGAGGAGTGACGGTAGTCAAGAATGCACAAGGAGACTTGGTCTCCACCCGACCACAAACCGGTTGGAGGGTGTGTATTGACTACCGCCGCTTGAATGCGGTTACATTGAAAGACCATTTCCCGCTACCATTTATTGATCAAATGTTAGAAAGACTAGCGGGAAAAGCTTTCTATTGTTTCCTTGACGGGTACTCGGGGTATTTTCAAATCCCAATCGCACCCGAGGACCAAGTCAAGACAACATTCACATGCCCATTCGGTACATTTGCTTATCGCCGTATGCCCTTTGGTTTATGTAATGCACCGGGAACTTTTCAACGGTGCATGTTGAGTATTTTCTCCGACTATGTAGAAAGGATCATAGAAGTATTCATGGACGATTTCACCGTCCATGGGGACTCCTATGATGCATGTCTAAAACACCTTGCTCTTGTCTTAGAGCGATGCCAAGAGTCTCATCTCATTTTAAACTCCGAAAAATGTCATTTCATGGTGACTAGTGGCATCGTTCTAGGACATGTAGTGTCGGAAAGGGGGGTTGAGGTGGATAAGGCTAAGGTTGACATCATCAAAACTTTACCTTATCCCTCTAACACCCGAGACATTAGGTCGTTTCTCGGACATGCCGGTTTCTACCGGAGATTTATTAGAGATTTTTCCAAGATTGCTAACCCCTTATGTAAGCTTTTGCACAAAGAAGCGGAGTTTGTTTTTGATGAATCATGTAGGAAAGCATTCGATGACTTGAAGGAGAGATTGGTCATCGCACCAATTATTCAAGCACCACGATGGGATCTTCCATTTGAAATCATGACCGATGCAAGTGACTATGCATTGGGAGTGGTTTTGGGTCAAAAGAGTGACAAGGGACCCCATGTGATCCAATATGCTTCTACCCTCTTGAATGATGCTCAAAAGAACTATTCTACGACGGAGAAGGAGTTCCTTGGTGTGATTTATGCTCTAGAAAAATTCCGATCTTATCTCTTGGGCACAAAGGTGATCATCTACACCGATCATGCCGCCATTAGATACCTTGTGGCAAAGAAGGATGCAAAGCCAAGGTTGTTGAGATGGATCCTTCTCCTAAGTGAGTTTGATGTGGAAATAAAAGACAAGAAAGGAGTGAAGAATGTGGTGGCGGATCATTTGAGCCGGCTAAACCATGAAGGAAGACCATCATGCCCTCTTGAGGAGGTTGAAGGAGGTCTCCCTCATGAGTCACTTTATGCTATACAAGTGGAGGAGCCATGGTATGCTACCATGGTCAACTATTTGGTGACAAAGCGGCTTCCAAGCCATTTCTCTTCTCATCAAAAGAGCAAAGTAAAATCCGATGCAAAGTACTATACATAGGATGATCCTTACTTGTGGAAGTTTTGCCAAGATCAACTTGTGAGAAGATGTGTGCCCGAAAGTGAGATTCCTTCCATCTTACATCATTGTCATGACTATGCTTGTGGAGGGCATTTTGGGCCACAAAGAACCGCGAGAAAAGTACTCGAATGCGGTTTCTTTTGGCCAAGCCTTTTCAAAGATGCCCACAAATTTGTAAAAACTTGTGACCGATGTCAAAGGGTGGGGAATTTGACAAAAAGAAATGAGATGCCACAACAACCTCTTCTATATTGTGAGATCTTTGATGTGTGGGGAATTGACTTTATGGGCCCCTTTCCTAATTCCGGTGGTTATTTATACATCCTCTTGGCGGTAGATTATGTGTCAAAATGGGTTGAAGCAATTCCTACCCGCACCGATGATGCCAAGGTAGTAGCCATTTTCATCCAAGAGAACATATTCTCCCGATTTGGTTTTCCAAGGGCTATCATTAGTGATAGGGGTACCCATTTTTGCAACAAGGTGATTGGAGGCCTTCTCAAGAGGTATGGGGTGAATCATAAAATTTCCATGGCCTACCACCCACAAACAAACGGGCAAGCCGAACTCTCCAACCGAGAAATAAAAGGAATCCTTGAAAAGACGGTTAATCCGGATAGAAAGGATTGGAGCAAGAGGCTAGTTGATGCGTTTTGGGCATATAGGACCGCTTTTAAAACCCCCATTGGCATGTCCCCATTCCGTCTTATCTATGGCAAGGCTTGCCACCTCCCCGTGGAGGTTGAGCACAAAGCCTATTGGGCTATCAAATATTTCAACCAAAACCAAGATGAGAGCTGTATGCACCGAATGCTTCAATTACAAGAACTTGAGGAAATTCGGCAAGATGTGTATGAGAACTCCTCCATCTACAAGGAGAAAACAAGGAGGTGGCATGATGGGATGATAAACCGTCAGGTTTTCAAGGAGGGTGATAAAGTTCTTGTGTTCCAAAACCGGTTTAAGCTCTTTCCGGGCAAGTTGAGGTCAAGATGGTTTGGACCTTACACCGTCAAGAAAGTGTTTACCCATGGAGCTATTGAAGTGGAGGGGCCCGGGGATGAAAAGCTCCTCAAGGTGAATGGCCACCGTCTCAAACACTACTTCCAAGGATGTGCCCGGGAGGGGGAAGAATAGGTCTTGCTTGAAGACCCCGTTTATGAAAGTTGAAAAGCTTGAAATAGCTAAGTCGAGCCATCGACTCTAAATAAACGGCAAATCATGTATATAATCTATCCTTGTGAATATTTCTTTGAAGTTTCATTGTTAATTCTTAGTATTTGAGTTGTTTTCAATTAGTTAGACATTGCATCAAACAAAATTTTTTGAAGTTACTAACGGTTTTGTGAAGTTTTGCGAGTTTTCGCCCACCTCGGGATGCGTGCAATGGATAAAAAGTTTGGGAATCGATGGAATTTGGATATTGGAGGTTATCATGGACCATTGGAGTGAAAATGCAAGTATGGAGGTGTTTGGAACACTTAGCCAAAATTTGGCTAAGTGCAAAAGGCAAGAAAATCCGGCAGCGCAGGACGTAGCCTGCGTCGCAGGACGCAGCCTGCGTCGCAGGACGCAGCCTGCGTCGCAGGACGCAGCCTGCGTCGCAGGACGCAGCCTGCGTCGCAGGACGCAGCCTGCGTCAAATGATGTTTTCAGCTTTTGTTCTATCTTTTGCCCGAGTTCTTCATACAATCAAACCTTATCTTCATACACTTGTTTTTCACGAAAAATACCCCAAACCCAACCCCAATCCCTCAAAACTTCTTATTTCTCCCTCAAATCTTCAAAACCTTTCATCAACTCAATCAAATTCTTCTTCCTAATCATTATTCTACCTTCAATAACCCCAAAATCAATCTCAATCACTCACAATCTCAGAAAATCCGTTTTTGAAAACCTAGAATTTTTTTTCCTCAAATTCGAATTTTAGGAACTTTGTTGGGTTTTTAAGGTTGTTTGTCGGATTCCTTACCTATTCTAATCATCAAGGAGCCTGAATCTTGTGGAATAGCAAAGGTATAACTTCATACTCAACTTTTCCATTGCTCTTCAAGTTTTTGCTCGAATTAGGCTAGAATTAGTCTTAGGTTGAGCTTCCCCTTGCCCTTGATTGATTGTGTAGTTAGGATTGGACAAAAATTTTTGAGTGAGGTAAAGAAATTCAACAAACACTAAGTTCTTGAGGTGTAGAAATTGTTGCACACCAAGTGTTTGTTGAATTGCTTGAGTGAAAACTCTTTTGAGTGATTGCTTGTTGTTTGTTGTATTGTGTTGCTTGTTGAATTTTGCAGAAATGGCACCCAAGATCTCCAAATTGTTTGGCAAAGGGAAGAATAAGAGGGCCGCGGTGAGTGAGCCCGACACCGAGGTGGAAGCGGTGTTCATGGTCTATGAAAGGTTGAATGTTCAATATAAGAAAATTTGGGATAAGCTAAACACACAACCTCTCGTAGCCACAAAATTCTTTTGCCCAAGCACCCTCCATGCCTTAGGCATGTTCAACTTGACAAGGGACATGCTAGATAAAGTAGGGCTAGAGGCTTATCTCGAGCCGGACTCCTGGGATCACACCTATAGGAGTTTCGCATACGAGTTTCTAGCAACCTTGTCGGAGTTGGACGTGCCCGAGGGTGAGGAGAAAGCCTACCGATTCCGTTTAAACCAAACTTGGCATAATGCCCCCACTTCCGAAATCCGTCAAATCCTTAAGATCACCAGGCAACCCGAAGACATTAGGTGCCCCAAGGGAAAAATGCATTTGATGTGGGGTAGCATTACCAGTGACCACGGCCCGTCTAAGGATACCAAACTTTCAGCCATCACCCACCCCGTACTCCGCCTAATCACAAGATTCCTTACCACCATCTTCAACTCCGCGGGAGAACCCACCAAAGTGCCGGAGAATATCCGGCTATGTTTGTGGACTATGCTTCCGGAGGGGGTAGGGATCCCGGATTGGGCCGATTTGTTTTTGAGGGCTTGCATTAAACATAGGCAAAAATCTGCCAAGGCAAGCATCCATCTTGGGGGGGGGTGATTTCATTCTTGGTGAGGCACTATGAGGGGGGCATTGGTACTGATCAAGCGGTGAACATTTGTAGGGGATTGACGAGATACAACCGACTTGGGCTCGAGGAAGTTCATGTGTTTAAGACTAGCAAAGAGCAACCCTTGAAAGGGTTTAGGTTGGGGAGTGACGGGCTTAGTTACATGAAGATGCCTCGACCTCCAAACAACCCCTTACTTAGAGGACCCGCGGCGTGGGATTTTTTGTGTCCTAGGGAGGAGAGTTTGGGGGTGAGTAGTGAGGAGGAGGAGGTAGAGGAAATACCTTTGAGGCCACGACGGAGGGAAAGGAGAGAGGGAGGTGAGGGAAGTGAGCGAGTGAGCGAGGAGATCGAGATCCTTGCAATTGAGCAAGGACCTTCCCAAACCACAAATTATCAACAACAACAACAACAACAACAACAACAACAACAACAACAACAACAACAACAACCACCACCACCATTCCATTTCCAATCACCATTCCAAAGCCACCAAGACACCGACACCCCCATGTTTGATGCAGAGGGTCAGCATCCCCATGGAGCCATGGCAACAACAAATGGCTACCTATTTTGCTAGCACCAACGACATTTTGAAGCATATTAGTGGGAGGGTGGACGATTCGAACACCTGGCAACAACAACAAGGAGGTAGGCTTGAGTCATTGGATGATTGGCACAAGGTAGTGGAGGAGAGAGAGAGATTGAGAGCGGAGGCCGAGAGGGCTCAACAAGAGGAATGGAGAAGGATGGTAGAAGGTCAAGAGGAAGCCCGCCTTTGGAGGGAACAACAAGATAAAAGGTGGCAAGAGCAACAAGAGATGTGGACAACCCAAAATGCTTGGAGGGAGCAAGCTACGAGCCATTTTCACGTTCAAAATGAGCGCCACCACACCTATCTTCAAGACTCATATGAAGATGCGGTGGCACAAGAGGACGTCTATGGTTTGGCTAGCTCACTCTTTGGTATGTCCATCCAACAAAACCCGGTCTACCCAACTCCATGCACTCAAGAGGTCCTTGATGAAGGCATGGAACAAAGAAGAAGGATTAGAGAAGCAAGGGAAAGGAGGAGAAACCGAGGAGGTGCCTCGGGTTCTTCTCATTTCAACAATTGATGAGGTAACCCATTTTTCTTTTCTCCTACAATGAGGACATTGTATGTTCTAAGTGTGGGGGAGAAGATTGTATATAGTTATTTTGTTTTTGATGCATTGTATTTTATTTGTCTTTATTTTTAAGAAAAAGAAAAAAAAAAAAAGAGAAAAAGAAAAGAAAAAAAGAAAAAAAATTGAAAATCCCGGCTAGGTTAAAACCCACAAGGGTGGGCACCTAGGCAAAAATTGGGAAAGTGGCCGAGGATGGAATGAAAACCCGAAAGGGCATTCCGGGCAAAATGAAAAATCAAGTTGCGAGCCACCAATGAGAGGAAAGGAAAAGCTAAGGTGAAAACCCGAAAGGGCACCTTAGGCAAAATGAGGGATTTTCAAGAAAAATGAAAAAAAAAATGAAAAAAATGAAAAATGAAAAACATTTGAGCATAATACTTTCTATGATGAAAATTTTGGAGGCATAAGAAGGGAGTGATAAGGAGGGAATTGAAAGGAGGCTAGCTTAGGACTTCCTTTATTTTTATTTTGAGTCACAAATTTGGTTCCAAATTGGTGGATTTCTCTTGGTGGTTGCTTGGTTGTGCAAATTGTGTAGTTTGGGGCCAACCAAGTAACCATGCATTACACTAGTGGAGTAATAAGGGGGTGGTATAAGTAGTGGAGTTACATGGAGTTTGGTGATGAAGGCCATCTCGCTATGCCTTGGAATAAGGCAAAGATGGTCATACTACATTCTTGGGAGCTATAAGAAGGGAGGAATAATGTGAATTGAGTCGGAGTTGGTGGTGTGTCGAGTCTTGTTAAGAGGGAGTTATAAGTAGGAAGAGGTAAGGGAAAACTGTTAAAACAACCTTGAGTCAAAAAAAAATTTTCTTTTGTTTAAATAGGTGGTTGTGTTTTGAGGGAGATATAAGAAGGTAGTGGTGACGGAAGAGAGGTCATTACCTTCGCATGCTATGTTTGGAATTGTGTTTGTCTTGCTAATCTCGAGTTTTACTCGGGACGAGTAAAAGTCCAAGTGTGGGGGTATTTGACAACACCAAATTGTGTTGTGTCTAGTAGTACTTATTAGGGTTTTTTGTTTTACTTTTTACGGGTCATTAGCGTTATTTTATGTTAACTTTAGTTTTAGTAATAATGTTATTATTTAGTAATTTGAGTCAATTTTGAGAGTCAAACCCGGAAGTCAACGAAAGTCAAACCCGAAACCCGAGACCCAAAAACCCGGAAATTAGAGTGGGCTAGCAATGAATCATCAAGGCAAGAAGACCAAACCCAATGGGTCAATGGAAGTCAAGGCGGGGCCAAAAGTCCATGGGTCAACGAAAGTCAAGAAGGAAAAGCAAGGGGAATTCGGGCAGCATACGACGCAGCCTGCATCGTAGGACGCAGCCTGCGTCGTAGGACGCAGCCTGCGTCGTAGGACGCAGCCTGCGTCGTAGGACGCAGCCTGCGTCGTAGGACGCAGCCTGCGTCCTTTCTCAGCACGTCATTTCTTCATTTCTCCGTCTTGTCTTTTGAAAGCCCACCTTTCAAGGCCCCTAGGTTTGCGGACCAAGGGTATTTAAGCAGAAAACTGAAGAGAGAGAAAGGAGGCCAAGCATACAACATTGAACATCATATTTTTCCTTAGAAATTCTCTACTTTGTTCTTCAACTTTGGCTCTTGTAATTGGTTTTATTTAGAAATTGGTTGTAATATGAAGACTATGGTGTAATTTGAACAAGTTCACACCTTTAGCATTGTATGATTTTCTAACCCTCTTCCTCCTTATTTAATACAATTTGTTTATGTTGATCTTTTATATTGAGTGAATGAATGTTTGGTTTGACTAGCTTGACATTTTGTTTACTTGATAATGCTTGTTCTTGGTAGGAATTGTCACCCTATGCTTGAATGTGTGAAGTGAACTTGAAAGACTCCAACTTGGTTTAAAGTTTGAGTCTTTTGGGTGATAAATTGTATGTTGTGTGATTTTTACATGATTTCATGTTGAATTGCATAATTCTAGCTTAATCCTTTGGTTGAATGCTTAAAGCTTACTCCTTTGTTTATGCTTATGTTTTAATAAGTGTTGATTTAGTTGTAAAGGGTCAATTTTGGGTGGTTTAATTCATATTGACTATTTCTTAGGAGGTAGTATTAGATAAATAAGAGGAGAGGAAGAAAGGAGTCATCTTTGCTAATTGTTGTGTTACTTGGGATAGTTACACTAAGTATTTCTCACATATTTGATTAATTGCATTGAAGGTGTTTGTGCTAGTGCCTAAACTAGAATTTCATATTTCATGTTAACTCATCTTTTTACCCAAACTCCCCCAATTATGTTTTCCTACATGTTTCACCATTGTGAATATCATAGTTTGTAATTAATTTAAGTCTTTATTTTAATTAGTGTCTTAATTAGTAATTAGAGCCTTAATTTGTGATTAGATTCATTAGTTTTGTTAATTGATATTTTGCAAGAGTCTAGATTAGATTATTTTAGCTAATACCGCTTTCCCTTGGGTTCGATCCTTTTCTTACCCTTACTACCCTTTTATTTAGGTTGGTTTGAGTCTAGGTAAGGTTTTATAAATTTCTATTTGGTCTAGCTAATTTGCGGAATTAACGACACCGTGTTTTAGCCCGTCAAACCCCTTACAATAATCCACACATACTTTCCATTATCTTTACGATTTTTTTTTATTTATCGTCTCTCTTACGTTTTATCGACAAATGGTTATTTTCATTGACCAAACTACCCCTCATTTATCACTTATTACTTATCACCCACCTCACATTTATCACTTTTTCACTTTCCCCTTATTATTTCACTGATGAACAATAAATAAGACATAGAAATATTCTGCCTAACCGAACATGAAACCTAATCTCATGTTGATTATTAAGAGCAGTTTGGCCTAATTTATTAAACATAGATTTTTTATTTCGCAAGTTTAATTTTTAAAAAGCGTTGAGTTTTTAAGAAATTATATTTAACTTTTGAGTAATAACTAAATACGTAGTATATGTTTGGTCAACTTGTGTGCGGCCCATTGCTTTTTTGTTCCATTAAGCTCATTAGCCAATAGGAGGCCTTCAAATGTTTCTTCTTTTATATATAGTAGATTATCGCTATTGATCAAACATCAAAAGATTGAACATCATCAGAATTAATCATATCAATTCAAACACTTTCCACAACATTCTTTCTCATTGATTATTTCAGTAGGAATAACCTAGATTTTATATTACAGTACATTATTCATCCGACATCAAATAAATAAAGATTTTAAAGAATCCGAAACAATTCCGGTTAAGAGTAAAAAGTTTTTCTTACACTGCCACCAACAATCAGGAACAATATTGATAATAGTGATGAACAATATTGAACAATATTGATAAGGTAGAACGGGTACATCTCAACATATCTCTTGCAGCATCCAACCTGCGAGTATCAGGCCGACGAGGGTAGCCAGACGACGATGATGATGACAACGCTTGGTTAACAAGTCGGACTGCTTCAAGCCACTTAATCCAATAATCCCTTTGATGTTCAATGGATGCTTTAATCAATGGGTGATGATCAACGGGAAGTACGGCAAGAGCCTCCTCCTCATCTGCAATCAATTTTGTAAGGGTCATCTCTTCGTTGGGAAGGTTAACTGCTACCATTGATGATGTTAATTTTTGGAGTAATTAATTAGGGTTATGTAATATTTAAAGGAGAGGTTTTGAGGCTGTATTTATATAGAGACTTAGACTAGGTTATGTGGTCATTCAGTATACAATGGCCATTCTTATGCTGTTGCTGTTGCTGTTTCTGCTGTTACAGTTGTTCTGTTGTTGTTTATTCAGGGGTTTGGATTGTAATGCAATTGAAAGTCCATAGACCTTAATTAGACTCCTCTAATTATTTACTAAATTACTTATTAATTTAGTTTATAATGATCTATGTAACATGCATGCAAATATAAAGACATTTATATAAGAGAAGAAATTTCCTCACATTGATATGGAAATAATATGGGCACAAGAAGAACTCCTTCTTCTTGTTCTTGAGCTAATAATATGGATGAACAAGAAATCTCCAAACTACAAGACCTCCTTCAAGTTGCACCAAGATGACACCAAATAATCTACTCTTATTATTAACTAGATAATAAGATAGATGATATACTACTAATATTAGACTATATTACTACACTAGTAATACTTAAGAAATATTAGTATATGAGAGTTTTTAGTGAGAGGAAGGATTTTAGAGAGAAGTGTAAAAATTGCACAAAATGAAGTAGTATGAAAATGAACAACCATTGCTCATTATAAGGCCATATGGCCGGACCACTTTGTCCAAATAAGGACTCTTATTTTTTTCAATTTGATCACATGCATTAGAGTGGAGTGTTGTAGTATAAGTGATGATTGTATACTACTTGTTATGTCACTTTCAATTAGTAACTAAAGAGTAAAAACAAGAACAACAATCATCACCATGTAACTACTACCATAACCGGCCATCATGTACCTAGTTTGGTCCATTTTGATTTTTTGATATTTGTCTCACAAATACTTATTGATCATATGGTTAATTATCTTGTATAATTAAGTGTTAATTTGATCATATAACAATTGTATGACTCAATTAAATAAATAATATGTACTTAATATTTTAAGTAATATTTTACCATTATATCAATATATAATGGGTCCCTCAATGCTTAGTTAATTTATTTTACAACTCCTTGTAAATATAATTAACTAATTACCTCTATCTCAAAACCTCAACTAATTTAGTAATTTAACGATTAATTACTAAGTTAAATCTTATTTAATCGTATTAAAATAAGACATAAATTTATTAGTCAATTATCGCATAATTGAAAAATAAGCTTAATCGAATTTGAGTTCTTAACTCAATTTCTAACAATTAACTCTCGTACATATCGAATATCTGTAATGTACTAATTAACTGTATCATATACAAATAATTAGTTACTATTTGGATTTCATCCTTTAGGTGTGACCGAAAGGGATCAGTTGATCACCGCCGTCAAACGACAATAGCGTCAAACTCTAGTCAGCCAACCGTTATTGATTTACGTTAATCAACTGACTAATCATATATATAGTCAATAATTATCCCAATTATATTCCATAATATGTGGCGCACTATTGTGGAGGACACCTACTCCAACAGCAATATCTTTTAATTATAAAAAAAAAATATTGAGAAATAACAACGGTTATTACTTAATACAACCGTTGTTATTACTTTCCACAACGGTTTTACTAACTACAACCATTGTGATAGAGTAATGACAACGGTTGAGACATACCCGTTGTTATACATTTTCACCCTATTTACGCCAATATGAAAATTAAAATAAAGACAATGACAACGGGTCCTTTGTTTATTACTGTTGTGGAAAGTAGTAACAACGGTTGTATTCAATGAAAGAGATTAAATGACATTGCATTACAGTAACTGCATATTACCACATTAACTGCATTGACTGCATAGGAAACATTTATACATACATTCACACATTGACTCAATCAATAACTGCATGTGAATGTATAGTGGTTTTGGGAAATGTAAATACATGTGAATCAATGCATGTGACTTAATTAATGTCTGAATCAATAACTCCAATCAATAACTCTCTATAAGTACAGCCTCAATACAAGGCTATCAATCATACAAAATTTCCCAACTACAAAATACTAACATCTTTGCATTCCCCCAAAATACTAACATCAACCATACAAAATGTCTGAAACGTTTACTAAACCATATGCTTGCATCATGGTCTAAATGTCTGCTCATATTGAGGGTGGCTACGTTAGTTGTGTGTAAAAGCTACAAGAAACTCCGTGATACGCTTATTCGAAATGGCTACTAAATCAAAAAGATGAGGCCAAATTGGCATGGCAGGTACATTTGTGGGGAACTCGTTTTCGAGTTTGGGATGACCGATGCTTATCGTGCGTCCGCATTCAAACTGGCAAGAATGTTTGACAAGGCAGGGCATGGGCGAAAAGATTGGATTGAGAGCACGGACCACTAGCCTGGGCCATATCTATGGGTAGCTACCCCACATGATCGTCATCGTTTCCCAAATGGGGTCGACTTCGATGAAGTGACCCAGGGAGAACAGTACGAAGGGATGGTTCTCGCCGAATCTGAGCCGATTGATGCATATGCTCTAGCGGTGGCAGCTATCCGAGAGATTTACCCTTACTCAATTTAATTTGTTGTTGTGGTTGTTGTTGTTGTTTGGTTGTTGTTGTTTGGTTGTTTTGGCGTCGTTTGTGTATGGCGTCGTTTGAACTTATTTAATAGTATTAATGTTGATACGTTAATTGTTGGTTGTGTAACACCTGGAAATGTACCCTATTTTTCTAGTAGAAATATTTTTACGAAATCTTTTCAGCAACTTTAAGTTTTAATTTAGAATTTAAAGTTTCGAGTCGAATTTAGAATTTCCGAGTTCGTATTTGGAATTTCCGCGAGATTCCATGAGAATCCCGTCTTAAGGCGTCTTTGACTTTTCTTGACTTTTGAGTCGCCTTTGACTTTTCTTGACTTTTGAGTCGTCTTTGACTTTTCTTGACTTTTGAGTCGTCTTTGACTTTTCTTGACTTTTGAGTCGTCTTTGACTTTTCTTGACTTTTGAGTCGTCTTTCACTTTTCTTGACTTTTGAGTCGTCTTTAACTTTTCTTGACTTTTAGGTCGTCTTTAACTATTCTTGACTTTTGAGTCGTCTTTGACTTTTCTTGACTCTTAAGTCGACTTTGGCTTTCGTTGACTTTTCCGACTCACCCTTTACTTATACTCCCTCATAAACCCTAACACTCACACAACTCAACTCTTTCTTCTTCCTTAAGAAAACCAAAGAAAACCTAGCCTCCATAATCTTTCCATTCGTAGAATCATCATAGCTCGTTCGTTTGTTGCTCAAATTCACGTAAGTTCGTCTTATTCTTCCCCTCTTACCTTCCTCTATCCGTATTGATATTAAAATCACCGTCTTTCTCGCTTTTTAAATTATCCGTCTTTCTTAAGGTGAATGATATTCATCTTTTATTATCTAATTGTATATAGGTGGAGACTAGGAAGGCTTAGTAATCGATTAAAGACGCGTAAACGTAACGGTGAAGGGTTACTCGATATCATTTACGTGTTTTATGTGATTTCTAGGATAGAAACCGTATGTAGATTATGGTTAGTAAGCTTATGACTTGTATTGTTGTTGATGGATGTTGTTAGTTGTTAGTTGATATGAGAATTGATGATTTGTAATGATAAATGAGGTTTGTGTTGTTGATAACATGTTGATTTTGTTCGTCCTTGAGTCCCGTGAAGGACGCAGGCTGCGTTGGGGGACGCAGGCTGCGTCGTAGGACGCAGGCTGCGTCGTAGGACGCAGGCCGCGTCACCCGCTGCCAACAGAATTTTTCCTGCACTGACCCCTTTTCGTAAAATGATCATATCTCCTTCGTTACTTGCTTGTTTTGGGCGTGTGACATCTCGTTGGAACCGTAAGAGGTTAAGCTATCACCTCAACTTGGAATTTCTGCATTCCCATATATATAACTCTAGTTATGACCGTTTGAAGTGGACCCTTGTTTTCGTTGGTTTCCAAACAACATTGTTTTGGAGAGGTTATCTATGTTTTTATTCATTATGCTTCATAAACTTGTTCTAATGCTTATGTATCATGTATTGACTCATGTTTATCATATTTAAACTTATATGATTCCCTATTCACATGTTTTGTGACGGTTTTTGGTATGTTCCCACTTTGAGTCGTTTTTTACAAATGATAAGGTTTGAGCACTATTTTGTCTTGTGCTTTGTACTCTCATTCCCTTGGCTACCTTCCCGTTCGTAAGGCTGGAATGTCGGAACGGAGAGGTATCCTACTGCTTAAATGCATGTGTAGTTGGCATACGACGACGTTGTTGGGAGTTGAACGCTATGCGTTGATCGACCCGGCCGTCAAATGTTGTGTACTTGCGAGGTGGTGTTATTTGCATGTTGCGTACCGCTTGTTATGAGGCTTGTGCTCTTTTCCGCCTCTTTCGTGAATTGATCTACCGAATTTGGGGTACTCGGCGTCTATGATTGACCGAGTCTTGGATGCGAAATGTGATCGCATGTCGAATCGGAAAATGTGATTCCGAGAA
>JAIUZE010010102.1:0-43844 GCA_022085475.1 Heliosperma pusillum | reverse complement strand
GTCTAGGACTAGGATGTTTTCCTACCTGTTGGTATAGCCTCGAGTTACAGAAGTCGACTATCGGCCGTGCTAAGAACTTATGCCTGTTTGTAGAAGTATTGGTCTTTCATGTTTGTATGATTCTATGAGTTTTAGAAGGTGAGATGCACGCCGGCTAAGATTGATAGAGTTTGGATTACCGATTGTTAACTGATTCACATGATTACGTGTTGATTAGGGTTTGAGTGTATCAGGGCCATGTTACATGGTAACCGCTGAGCCAGCATACCAGCTTCCCTACCTTGGGTTATATTTTATTATCGGTTTCACATGATAGCTTTCATATGATAGGTTATATGTTAGTTAATTGTTTCATAACATGAAACGCATATCATATATGTTAAGGTTTTGTATTTTCTATATACATTGCTTTTATGTTTTTCATGTTTCATTAAACTCGACATTTCGTGGCTGGGAGAACTCGGAGTTACTCCCCACTGACTGTGGCTTCCGTGTTTATATTTAATGCGGTCGAACAGGTGGTGAATGCATACATTGGGTGCATTGACGAGCTAGCGAGCGAAGTATTACCTTGGACCTATATTCGGTTCTTAGATTGTATATTATTATACACTCTTTTATTTCAGTATTTATACGGGAGATATGTCTCCCGTCTTGTATATTTCTTTTGTATAATATTATTTCCGTTTTGTAATGAACCTTTTTATTTATGACACATTTGTTATGTATTCTCATATCTTTTATGTATTTAAATAATTTTTTTTCTTTCCGCAAATTTGAGGGTGTCACACTAACAGTCTAAAAGATAGCGGAAATATCTCGATTCGATGTTAGTTATGAATAGAAAAAAAACGTGATTGTTCATCTTTGGTTAGTATCACCATTCATTGACTCCTAGAATTTAATGTTTATACAAAGTCTTAGTTTCAATCAATGCCTTGAATATTAGCTGTGTATTTGAGTTTTTCATTAAGTTGCTTCCTTTTGTCAACGAAATAACAAGAGAGTAGATTCTGGATTTGAAGCTAGAAAAATTGATGGGGGCATCTGGAATGACATCTCTACACAATTAACCAATACTTGCTCTATCCTATTAAATTGTATTATTGAATACTTCTTTTTTTCTAAATCTTATTTACATATTTGAAAATTATATATGGAGTACAAGTTAGTGGAACGGCAAAAGTTGTTGGTAATATGCTTCATTAGGCCAAGAGCAAAGTTGGTATATGGAATTGTTGACATTGGTGTTGTGCCGTGAGGTAAATGGATTGGTAATTTAGTAAACTTGAAAGTACTATCATTGTATGATAATTACTTGACTTTCATAATCCCAAAGTCGATAGCCATGTGTTAATCTATTAACATGACTTGAGCTAGGTGTAAACCATTTAACTTAACTGGGGTTGTTGAATTTGGATCTTTACCATACTTAGAAGTACTGAACTTGAAAAAAACAACTTGACGGTCCAATCGCTTCCTGTATTACCAACCTAAAAAACTTACAGATCTTCTGATTGAATATGAATGAATCATCTATTCTTATCCCGTCCTACTTAAGGATAGTCGTTCGCCTCTTATGGTTTGTCAACATATGAGTTGACCTTGTGAAAGTAGAACTTTATTTTGTGAATCCTACAGTTATGGTTTGTGAATATAAGAATTGTCTTTGTGAAACTAGGACTTTTTTTTGTGAATCCTACACCAAGGGTTTTTTAATCTTGGACTTTGTGAAAAGTAGGACTTTATTTTGTGAACCATATACTTGTGCTTTGTGAATCATGTCCAAGGTTCACCAAAACAAGCCAGGCTTCAGTTATCGACCTAGTTTTTTAAGCTGATATGTCCCTCTCCCTAAACTCTTGCTCACAATCGAATTCGGACAAATTTCCTACTTTGTGAACATATGGCCTTTATTTGTGAATCTTATAGCTAAGGTTTGTGAATCTTTTACTTTTATGTTGTGAAACTAGTAACTTAGTTTGTGAAACTGTTATGAAAGTAGAAATTTATTTTGTTAAAGTAGGGCATTTGTTTGTGAATCTTACAGTTAAGATTTATGAAACTTGGACTTTTGTGTTGTCAATCTAGGACCTTAATTTGTTAGATTGACTTTGTGAAAATAGGGCATTTGTTTGTGAATCCTACAGTTAAGATTTGTGAAACTTGGACTTTTATGTTGTGAATTTAGAACCTCAGTTTGTGAAACTACTTTCAAAATATAATTAACTTTGTTAAATTAAGGCATTTGTTTGTGAATCCTATCGCTAAGGTTCGTGAAACTTGGAATTTTGTGTTGTGAATATGGGACCTCGCAAAATTAGGTCAAAGGCTCACAAAATTAGGTCATATCTAAGGTTCACAAAATTATCATATCCAGGGTTCACATAATTAGGACCAGGATTTACAAGATCATGTCTAAGATTCACAAAATTAGGTATAGGATTCACAAGTTCATGTCATAGGGTCACAAGTTCATGTTAAAGGTTCACAAAATTAGGTATAATCCAATCTAACAAACACATTTCTCCTCATAGTCAATCATTTACTCTGTTCACTCTACACTCTTCACTTTCTCTCTCTTTACCACTTTTTTGTCTTCAACTCTATCTTCGTCTTCAGCTCCGTCTTTGCCATTAACTCACATTTCGATCGTCAATTTATTACACAGCTTTTGATCGTCGTTATCATCCTAATTGTTTTTCGAATCTAGATAATTTCGATCAACTAATTTTCATTTCGGTTCATCCCTATTTGATTTCGCATCCATCCCACTAATTTTGTATTTTTGATCAACTAGTTTAATTACTTGTTTCCGCTCATCTTTTGCAGGTTTTGATCGATTTCTCCGCTTCTTTGTATGTTCCTTTCCCCTTTTTTTAACTATTTAATGCCTAAATTTTTTTATTTTTGTTGCTTAATTTGTTTAATTATGGTCATAATTTTATGTAATTCGTATAAATACTGAGTTTTGCTCTTGTTTTAGTATTCTCCTTCACTCGACTTCCATCGATTTCTACGCGTTTCTATTGTGCTCGATTATGCTTGCAGTTGAAGTTTCATTGTGATTGTTCACTTTTAGTTATGATAGATTTCATGTAACCTAGGTTGTGACAAAACACTCATTACAAAATGCTGATCATAATAGCTAGCTTTGTGACCACAAACCTCTTAGTGTGTGACATCTGCTGTTGTTGTTTCATACTTCATTTTAGTAGTTTCACCTCTAATTTACGATTTTTTGGATGCTTAAAGTATGGAAATTTGTGATTACCTTGTCGTTCTTTGGTTGCGTGTTTCACTTTCGGAGGTTTGAGAAAATTTTACTAGCTATTCCGTCTTTTTAACATGATGTTGCTTAAGTGTTCAATCAATTGCCGAATAGACGGTGATCTACTATTATTATTTTGTGTTGTATCAATTAGTTTGTGTTCAAACGATTTTTTGTCTTTTAGGTTAATCTACTTGATTCGTTCGTCGTTTTAGAGGTTACTTTCTGTTATTTTAGCTTTGTTTCTAATGTTTATTACATTATTACGTTCCTTTTTCCAATTTTCATTGATTTATTTTTGCTCTTTTTTGTTCTTTCTGTGTTGCAATCAGGTGTTTTCCTAAATCTTCTGTGTTGGTGAAGATACCCTGATTTTACGGAGAATGGAGGAGGAAAAACGACAGTTCAATGAGGGTGGTACTAGATGGATGCTGTTAATTTGCCTTTATTTTGGTGTCAAGAATATCACCTTATCTTTACTGGGTTCCTTATCAGATGAAGTGCATTGATTTAGGAATTATGTCGTTGTTAGGCGTCACTTTTTTGCCTTTTAGACTAAGTAATAGGTTGATGTTATTTGGTTACATAATATCTGTTTCACTTTAATGATAGGTGGTATATCTCACAACATCCAGTTTATATTTTAAACTATTACAACTCTTACCGATTTCCTCGTCAGAGGAATTCCACTAATTTAGGATGCCTAGTTTTGTTAGCAATTACGGCATGAATATTCGTGATACTGCCGCTCCTAACATTGCCCACATGCGTTGTACTATTACTTGACAGCCGTGTTCAACATTATTTTATGTTCGTGAAAAAAAAAATCCAAACGTTCATTTGTCAACTATTGATAATGGTCATTTCAAAACTATCGATGTGAATACCTTCCATGTTTAAGTAAACGATGACAATAGTTTCACAATATCACCTTCTAGTTTCACAATATAAGCACCGTGTTTCACGAAAACAAAGATAAACTTTCCTAACTAAACAATGTCACAAATTGAGGGCCAAGTCTCTATGATTCAGAAAATAAGAAAAAGAAACTTCATAATTAAAAAAATATCACCCGCTCATGACCAAGTTTAAGAATATTAACTTTCAGTTTTATAATATAAGCTCTAGGTTCACAAAATAAGAAATAAAGAACTTAAGAAAACGGTTTTACCCATTCATGACCAAGTTTCACAAAATCATCTTTACTATTCACAAAACAAGGTCTATGATTTACGAAATAAGAAAAAGAGCTAAATAAGTGATTTCAACCATTTATGATCAAGTTTCACAAAATCACCTTCAAGGATCACAAAACAAGGTTTAGGATTCACAAAATAAGAAAAAGAACAAAATAAGTAAACACTTTTAACCATTTATGACTAAGTTTCACAAACATCTACAAGGTTCAACAAAACATGGTCAATGATTCACAAAATAAGAAAAAAAAAAGTAAAAAAGTAAACAATTTCAACCTTCATGGTTAACAAAACAAGGTCATTGATTCACCAAAAAAAAAAACTTGATAAGCAAAAGATATAACCCTAGATCAAGTTTCACAAGATTAGAAATTTCGTAAGTAAGAGAAACTTCAAAAAATCACTTTCAATCATTCCTGACAAGTTTCACAAATCACATTCCAATTTCATAGTATAAGCTCTAAGATTCACAAAATCAGCAAATTAAAACAATATTCATTTGCTAAAACAAAACCAATATCTGAACAAATGCTTGAATTCAAAACCAACATAAATCAAACATAGAAGTAAATAAAAAGTAGTTAAAACTTCTTCAATCACCATCATCCTCACACGAACATCATTATCTATTCTCTACTTCTTCCTCCTCCTCGATGTACATGTACCCTGTGTGAAGAATCAATCTTTAAATTACATACTTTTTTGGAAAAAAATGATAACCTCTACGAATATAGATATTATCAGACGTAATTATATTACACGTATTAGCTTTTTCACAACGATCTATAGGTAATAAAATTAAAAGAAAAGTAGTAGAAGAATACATACTTGATTTTCAGGAGGATGCTATCTTATAGCAAACTTGTCACTCAACCAACTATTTCCTTCTATCTAGAACTCGCTAATGACCTTAGCCCAATTATCTTCGAATTCCTCAGGCTTCATATCGTTGTTGCAAACAACATTGTAAGAGTTCAGTGTCTTTGAAAGCTATTCTCCCAACCTTGTTCGTTACTCTTCTCATGATGTGGCACATGCAAAAGCAATGTCTTGCTATTTTGAAACCGCTACAAATCACAAAATCATAATATCTATTGTCAAAAATCATTTTTTAATAACTAAAATTTTAAAACAAGTCCCTAGATTCATAACTAAACAAACATATATGCATCATATGATTAAATTTTCACCGTGAAAGGCCGACTATTATAAGGTTCACAAAATCACGTCTAAGTTTCACAAAATAAGGTCCTAGATTCACAAATAAACAAACATATACGCATCATATAATTAACTTTTCTCCGTGACAGACCGGCTATTATAAGGTGCACGGAATCTTGTCAAAGATTCACAAAATAAGGGCCTAAATTCACAACTAAACAAATATATATTCATCATATGATTAACTTTCCACCGTGACTGACCGACTATTATAAGGTTCACAAAATTCATGTCTAAGTTTTACAAAATAAGGTCCTAGATTCACAACTAGACAAACATATATGCATCATATGATTAACTTTTCACCGACTATTATAAGGTTCACATAAATATTTCTATGTTTCACAGAATCATGTCCTATATTCACAACTAAACAAATATATATTCATCATATATTAACTTTTCACAGTGACAGAGAGACCATTATAAAGGTTCACAAAATCATACCTATGTTTCACAAAGTCAGGTCCTAGATTCACAACTTAACAAACATATATGCATCATATCATTAACTTTTCACTGTGACTGACTGACTATTATAAGGTTCACAAAATCATATTTATGTTTCACAATGTTAGGAACTAGATTCACGACTAAACAAACATATGTGCATCATATGATTAACTTTTCACCGTGACAGACCGACTATTATGAGGCTCATAAAATCATGTCTATGTTTCACAAAATCAGGTCCTATATTCACAACTAAACAAACATATCTACATCATATATCAACTTTTCATTGTGACAGAGCGACTATTATAAGGTGCACAAAATCATATTTAAGTTTCACAAAATCAAGTCCTAGATTCACAACTAAATAAACATATACACATCATACATTATAATAGTCATATTAGTTCAGTATCTACTTTCACTAATAACATTTCCCTTCATTGTAATCCAACAGTTGGTTGATAAGAAAAACATCCTGACAAAATCAGTAGCAACATAACACATTCCTCGGCTTAAAACACACCACATCACATAAGACATTATTAGCAGCATCGACAAAACTTCAATAGGCATTATCAACATCATCACAATATCATCTTGAAGATTCAATCAACCAACTCCTACATTCACAAAATTAAGTAACCTATTCACAAAATTGACTCAAATTATAAACTAAACCTCACAAATAACCAAAATACAAAATCGAGCCATATATTCCACAAATTGAGCACAATTTTTCACAAATTAAATATGAAAATGAAAAAAATAATTTAAACATAAGATTATACAATAATTACGAAAAAAAATCCGAAACACATGTTTCAATAGCACTATTGTCATCAAATATTATGATATCTACCATTTCCATAACAATATAAAAGCTTCAAATTCCTCAAAAACAATGTAATAATTTGTGGAAATCACAAGGTTAATAAAAATCGCTTTATAATTGATCCTTAATATCATCAATTTATAAGTGAATTAATTATATGAATATGCTTAGTTATGATAAAAATTACGAAATTACCTGAAAATTAATCGAAATCTTCTTCAAAAATGGCTAAACTCAAGTTGATGTGTTTTGCTTTGATGAATCTATTGACAATTCAACGGAAATTTGAAATTGATTTTACTGATTCCATTTTTGGAAACTCGAAATTCTTGAGAAAATTTGTGCTGAGATTTTTTTTTTTATGAAAAAGTAATCAGTTGAATGAATCAGAGAGAAAATATTTGAGTTTTTGGATGATTTGTTTTAGAGAGAGAAGATATTTGGGCCAAATGAAAAGATTAGGAATGACCCTAAACTTTCAGCCCATCAAACAACCGAAAATCAGTCCATAAATTCAGTCTAATGAAAAATTTGGTGAGGCAGGCCGCCTCGCCATAATTAGCTGCCTCACCTGATTCAGACTCTATATATATATATATATATATGGCGAGGCAGCTAATTATATATATATATATATGTATATATATATGTATATATATATATATATGTATATATATATGTATGTATATATATTTAGGGTCAGGATCCGGTGAGAACCACCAACATAATGAGAACCGTGAGAACTCTCACTTAATCTCCACCAAATTTTGTTCCGAAAGTTTTGAAGGATCATTTACCATTAGTTTAGTCTATTCAAGCAAAATATTTGCAGTAACTAACACAAAAATTATTGATTATATTAAAATTATGTACTTATGTACATAATTTCAATTTGGTACACTAAAATTACTATAAGTGCATGAAACGAGCACTAGGTGCACGAAAATTGCTACATGCATGAAAACAGTTACTAGGTGCATAAATATGACGGGCTCTAGATGCATGAAAATGAGTACTAGGTGCATGAAAATTGCTAGATACATCAAACTGACTACTAAGTGCATGAAAATTAATGAATAGTATTTCGCCTCAATTTCCTTCATTAGCTTATAACTTTTTTAACAACAAATATGTTATCTAGCCTTAAAATTCTACGCCGAAACCAAATATGTTGTTAGTTTTACAAAATTAATTTTTTAAGGCGGAGTTCTCACGGTTCTCATTATCTTAGTGGTTCTCACCGGATCCCAATTCTATATATATATATATATATATATATATATATATATATATATATATAAGTGAGTCACGTGAAGTACAAATATGCATTTCAATATAATAAGACATATGCATATGGAACACCAAACCGTAGGCATCAGATTATGAACAGACTTCGGAAAGACACCCTTAAGCAACTATACACTCACTAGGGCTTACATCTCACCGTTAGTGGCATATACTTGATAAGATAGGGACTCGACATACAAACCACGCCAAGTCATCCAACGGTCACAAATAATCAACATATAAACATCCATCCAAACATACGATTATGGTAACCTAACTCTCACGGTAAATGACACGCACTTGCATCGTGTACAAAAGCAAGATAAGTCAATGGAAGTCCACGGGACCGGCTACCCGGCTGGCACTACAACAACATCAACAACACCAAAATATAAGGGGATCCCCTGCCGGTGGGTGTGACCGGCCGCCGGCTACCCGGCTGTAGTCACAAGCCAAATGAGAGAAAGGAAGAAAAATGGGTAAGGGGGAGTGCCAGCCTGTTGGCCGGCTGCTGGGAGGCCGGCTGTGACTCGTATACTATCAAAAGTTCAACAATTTACATAAGGTGTCCCAGCCGGCCGGCCGGCTGGGACTTAGGCAATATTAAAATTTCTCGAAGTAACCATTTCACATCAGACGCGTTCTCAGCCGGTCGGCTGAGACTACAAACACGCGAATCCAACAACAACAACAACCAACTCAAACACCAAGGTTACTCATTCAATTCTAACAACAATTACCAACCTCAAACCACATTAAATGCATATTAAATATTACCAATCATTAGGTAAACCTCAATTAAAACAAAACCAATATATTTATTGCCCAACACAAGTTCCAACATGTTAAATGAGCATAATTAACCACTTGAATGCAACTTAACATATGATTAGTGAAAGAAAGCATGGAAGATGGAATTTACACATATGAAAGGGCAACAAGCATGTTTCCTCATGAAATTCGAGCAAGGATTGTATCTTTCCTAACTAAAACCACAATTAAAGCATTAAAACACGCATTGATATCGAGTAACCCTTCACCGTTACCTTTTTCCGTCTTCAACAATTTTCTTCTTCTTCTTCCACTAGGAAATAGTCTCGGTCTGGGTCTTGGAGGTCTCCTTCTACAAACTTGATACAAAAGATGAATACTTTCTCACCTTGAAAAAAGATGAGAAAACGAAAATGAGAAAGACTAGATTTTTCTTACCTTACTAGGAAGAGGAGAAGAAAAGAAAGAGAATTAGCTAAGAATCAATGATTTTAGATGAGAAATGCATGAGTTATGGTGGGATTTAGGTGGGAGAGCTTAGGCTCAACAATGGTGATGGTGGTTAGGGTTTTGGTGTGTTTGTGTGAGGTTGAAGAGAGTGAATAGTAATCTGAAATGTTAAGTGGGAAATGGGTAGAGTATGGGTTAGGTTGGGTGAGTGGAGAATGAGAGAAAAGCCCAACATATGGCCCAAGGCATAACCCACACGAAATTCCGAGTAGAGTCCGAATACGGACTCAGATTTGCTAAATTAGACACGGAAAACTAAGTTCTAATCTAAATCTAAAATTAAGCTAACTAATATCCGTATAATATTATTAAGTTACGACGGCTAATATTATGGGTGTTACAATATCTGCATATGATTTCTCTAATATCTTTTGAAAAATTTAGATTTAGAGCCTATTTATAATATACGAGTACTTCATATTTAGTAATGTTTCTTGTCTAAATACAAAATTAAGTACTCATTTATAGTCTGGACATACGACAATTTTTTTTTTCTTTATAAGAAGTTCTTTTAGTAATTATATCTACGATGATCACAATAATGCTTATCACACTAAGCGAGGTGGAAGTAGTAAGCAATGATAAATTAATTACTCCTTCTACGCAATTGTTTTCTTTCCATTTTTCCAATATATGGAAGGATTATTTTAATAAAAGAAAGAAAACAACAACATAAAGATAATACTTCACAATAACTACTACATTATCCCCGGCACCCCTCTAATACATATGATTTTAATCTATATTTTACTCTCTTACCTACATTTGGTCATTAAATTTTTGTTTTGTACCCTTTTAACCTTTTTAATAAATGACTCTTATTTTTCTTTTCTTTTTCCCTGCAACAAATAGTAAATTCTTTATCTTAACTCATATACTCCCTATGTCCAGATCAATTGTTGTATATTTCTTTTTAGGGTATATCAGTGAATTCTTATCCTTTCTACATTAGGAAGGTTGTCTATGAGTGATTTGATCACCCAATGGAACTATTGTCCACTTGCCATCCACTAAGTGAAACCACAAATGGTCCCCCACTCTTTCATTATTTTTCCCAATAACTTTTTAGAGGGACATTATTACTGGTGATCTTATAGAGAGCTAGGTAGCACGGACACTCCTCTTAATCAGACGTCTCGTGTGGGACACCGTGTCGAACACATGGACACCTATAAATAAGCAATGAGAGGTCGAAAGACTAAAAGAGATTGAGTAGAAGAGAGTTTGAGTAAGAAATGGGAATGATTTATAGTCAAAATCAAATTTTACTTTCAATTATTTACATTTAATATCAAATATTAATACAAAAATAACATCGTACATTATTTATAAATATAAAATATATATTTTAATAAATTTAAACCACATGTCCTAAAATTCACGAGATGTCGTATCTCGTGTCTTTGTCCGTTTTGGTGCTACCTAGATGGAGAGTAGTGTTCAGACTGAAACAAAATACGAGTACACAATTCCAACATATCAATAATCCCATAGAGGCGATAACGATGTCGAGAACCCCATTTAGTTTTACTAATACTGTTGTCATTATATATAACGTTAGCCTTAATAACTTTTCTATCGTATGATGGATTTACATAACATATGCCAACTAGTTATTTTTATGTATTAACCGGGTATAAAGCTTATTTCATGTTGAGGAGTAGTGATCTTATCATCAAATCATTTGACTAGGTGTAGCTATGAATTTTCACCTTCTTGATCATGAAGATACGACGATGTACTAATTATAATTATGATAATATGATTGTTTATTAAGAGAGAATTGTAGAGAGGATTATAGAGAGAAGAAATGAAATTTGTATCAATGATTCTTAATCTTACAAACAAGGATTGCTTCCTTTATATACATATGAGATTGTAGGATTACTATTTTAACTAACTTTTTAACAACCCTAACCCTAACAACTTTATTGTTATAACTAACTTAGGAGTTGAACTAACTAACTATAACTAACAATGTCTTGACAGAAAAAGAACGACGATCGGATGTACCAAGGGGCTTTGTCATGATATCTGTTACTTGGAGACTGCTCTTAACATGCTTGGTACTCAGAAACTCTTCTTGCTGCCTCTCCCTAACATAATAACAGTCCATATTCAGATATTTCGTGCGCTCATGAAACACTGGATTGTTAGCTATATGTTGAGCTAAAATATTATCACAATAAAGGGGAATAAGGAGTTGTACAAGCACTTGCAATTCATGTAGGATATTGACTAACCAAACTAGCTCGCTGGAGGTGTAAGACATACTTCTACATTCAACCTCTGCTGTGCTTTAGCTGATTGTTTTCTGCTTCTTTGTCTTCCATGAAATCAAAGAGTGCCCCAAGAAAATGCGGAATCCACTTAGTGAACGACAAGAAAAGTCAGAATCAGCCCAATCTGCATCAGTGCATGCCTGAATGCTGAAAGCAGAGTTGAAAGGGTAGTATAATCCAACATTAACAGTCGTTTTAAAATACTTAAGAACATGATATGTTGCAGTTAAGTGTGTATCACGAGGCTGACTTACGAACTGACTTAAATGCTTCACACTGTAGGATAAATAAGATCTAGTCATGTTAAGGTATAACAGCTTCCCAATGAAACTTCTGTAAATCTCAGGATCTGGCAATAACACCCCTGAATCAATGGATAACTTCATGCCCTTCTGTATTGGAAAATTGGCAGGAGTACAATCTTCCATTAAACTATCCTTGAGAATATCTAGGATATACTTTCTCTGTTTCAACATAATACTTTTCTCATTTCTTGCAATCTCTAGGCCTAAGAAATACCTTGCATACCCTAAATCATTGATAGTAAACTTGGTCTGTAAAATATTTTTTAAGACATGAATTTATTCCATTGAATCACCAGTGATTAAGACATCATCAACATAAATAAACACAACTGTAAATTTCTTTGTGACACTGTCATATTTAGTGAATATAGAGTAATTATACTTGGATTGGGCATAACCTAACCCTGTTAAGCACTTGCTAAGCTCTAGATTCTATTTTCTAGAGGCCTTTTTTAATCCATAGAGAGACCTAATCAACTTACGAACTTGACCTTCTGTGCATTTTATCCTTGAGGAGGTTTCATATAAACTTCTTCATCTAGGAAACCATGTAAGAAGGCATTGTATGTCTAGCTGATGTAAGGGCCATTTATTGATTAAGGACACAACAAGCAATACCCTAACGATAGTAAACTTTGCAACAAGAGAAAACGTGTGCTTATAATCCTTATCTTTAATCTGATTTTAACCCTTGACAATTAGCCTTGCCTTGAATCTCTCAATTGTACCATCTAGTTTGTAGTTAATCTTATAAACCCATTTACTACCAATGGTCTGTTTATGATCAAGCAAAGAAGTTATTTCCGGCCGTGTCTTATTGTCTTCCAAAGCCTTTAAATCCTGCTTCATATCCAAAACTCATCTAAGATCACTTATAACTTGCTTGTATGAACTAGGTTTAGACTCAATAAAGACATTGCATAGAGATTTCACATATTCTTTATGAAATCCATTAATGTCATTGAGGACTTGAACATGTAAAGCATTATGATGTGATAGAGAGGGACGTAATGGACAACGATATTCTCTTAACCTTGTTGACATTGTTTTGTTCCTTACTGGTTTCTTTTTCAGTAGGATTGGGAACTGTCTTTGACTGATCTGATGTACTAGTTGTAATTGAGGTATTAGTATTGATAGTTACGGTAATGAAAGTATTATCCACAATATGTGGTGTTGATCTGTTGTACTAGTTGTAATTGAGGTATTAGTATTGATAGATAAATGACCATCACTCTGGTTTGGATTAATTGACATATCTGTGGCTGTATTATTCCCAGTTATAAGGGGATTATTTAAGCCATCAGAATGCATACATACCAGAGACATGTCATTGCAATCAGAATGAGCTATATCCATTTTATAAGGAAACTAATCTTCCTTAAAGATAACATCCCTACTAGTGAATAATACATGCCTGTCTGAATCATACAATTTATAGCCCTTTTGATTAAAAGGATAACCTAGGAAAACACATTTACTTGCCCTTGGCTTGAATTTATCACCTGGTGATTTAGCAGCAGAATATAAAGAGCCAAAAACTCTTAATTCATCATATTTTGGCAAGTCATTAAACAAAATCTCATAAGGTGTTTTCCAGTCAAGGATTTTAGATGGCATTTTATTGATTATATAATCAACAGTCAAATCAACAAACAATACATTCACCCCAAAACATAGTAGGTACATTAGATTGAAATTTCAAATGCCCTAGCTAGCTGTGTCAAGGATATGCCTATGCTTCCTTTCTACACGACCATTTTGTTGAGGCCTATCAACAATGCCACTGTGATGAACAATCCCTTTTGATGTAAAAAAGTCCTTACATGGTGACTGAAAAAACTATGTGTCATTGTCAAACCTAATTATTCTGATTTGTGCAGAGAACGGTGTCTCAACTTAAGATACAAATCCCTTAATAAGACCAGGAACTTGTGTCTTATTATGTATCAAAAACACTCAGGTATTCCTAGAGAAGTCATCCAAAACTATCAAAAAAGACCTTGCACCAGTACTTGACTGAACTCTATATAGACCTCAAATATCAACATGAATTAAGTCAAAGCATTTCTTAGCATATGAACTGCTCCTATTGAAAGGTAATAGATGATGCTTAGCAATCAGACAAGTCTCACAAAAAATACTTTTTATTCCTTTGATATCAATACAAGGTACATGTTGTAATTTTTTCAATGAGAAATGTCCAAACCTTGCATGAACAAGATGTAAATCACAGTTTTGTTGCTCTATACTAAATTTAGAAGAATGAAATATAGTAGATACAATTGTAAGCATGACAGTCTTAGACGACTTAGATGAGCCATTAAAAGAACCTCCTGAATGTAATTCAATTCTATACAGATTTCTAATTCTTTGTGCAACAGCAATCACTGATCAATTTGAATGGTCCTGAAACAAGCATTTGGATTCCAAGAAGCAAACAGTTAAGCCAGTATTATTAATTTATCTGCCTATAAACATCAAATTTTGTTTGAAATTTGGAATATAAAGAACATTCTGCGGAACAATCTCCTTAGTAAAATATACATGACCATTTTTCAAAACCTTCTTTATAGTACCATCATGCAATGACACATAGATAGGTCTGATAAGCAATTGAACAATATGCAGTATTTTCTCATTGCAAGTAATATGTTCTGATGCCCCAGTGTCAATAATCTACAATGTGTCATTGTTTAAATTATAATTTGAATTAACATGAAATGAAGTAAAATTAGAGATCATACTAGCAAAGTTCACAGAAGAACTGAGAGGAGGATTATTATCAGAATAGGCCTTAGAAACTTGTTGCATCACAGAATTGATGATTCTTTGAACCATATAAGAAGATACACTTGCAGGCATACCAGGGTAATGTACAGGCTTAGTGAATGGAAAAATGCTATCCATAGAGGAAATATCAAAATATTCCTCATCCTGAAATTGAGCAGTAGCAGACATATTGTTGACAACCGAAACAACAGAATCACCAATATGCGCTTTCCCTTTCTTGGCAACAAAAGCTCTATACTTGTATCACCTTTCAATGATATGATCTTTTATGTTACAGTAGGTAGAAGTCTTGAGCCTATGACAATCAGCAATGACATGGCCAAGCTTGTTACAGTGATCACAAGTACTGAGATTACCATCAAATTCTTTGAAGTTTGTCCCTGATGACTAGAATTATTAAACCTTTTCTTGGAAATATAAGATGCATTCTCAATTGAAACCTCATTTGTTGTACCATTCAAAACCTTTTGTTTCTCAGTATTTTGAAGTAATCCCAAGGTCATGTTGATTGAAGGTAAAGGATCCATAGAAAGAACAGTGGTCTGCACCTGTTCATAGCTTGAATTCAGACTCATCAGAAGTTGAATGAGTTTTGAGTGAGTCTCTCTGTCCAAGATTTTCTTCAGAAGTTGTCAAGTACACTTTGCCATGACACCACATACACAAACTGGTACATGATCCATTTGATCAATACTTTCCCAGAGATTCTTCATTCTGTTGTAGTATTCAATCAGAGGCAAATTGTCTTGTTTTGCATTGATAAGGTCTTTCTTCAACTCATACAACTCCAATACATTCAGTTGGCCATACCTTTCATCAATTTCAGACCAAAAGTTCTTAGTAGAGACAACATACAACAGATTATCACGAAGAGGTTGTGAAATAGAATGAAGAATCCATCTTAAAACCAACAGATCACATCTGATCCAATGATTGTAAGTTTTATCAGATTTGTCTGGCATGGAGCATTCTCCAGTAATGAAACCAGATTTGTTCTTGGACATCCGTGCTTGGATAACATCTCGTCGTCATTGTAAGAAGTTAGTGCCATTGAACATTATATCTGTAATTTTCCGATTGGGTTGATCATTCTGTGTAAGAAACAAAGGATCATCAAAAGGTGAATATTGTTCTGGGATTTTAGATGATTCAGGCATGTTTGAATGTTTGATTTTGTTAAGAAAGAAAGTAAAAAATAAGATTTTGTTGTGCGGAATAGAAACACGAACCAAGATCAAGACAAGTCGTCTGATACCATATGAATCTTCATCTTCTTGATCAAGAAGATATGAAGATGTACTAATTATTATTATGATGATATGAATGATTATAAAGAGAGAATTGTACAGAGGATTATAGAGAGAATAAATGAAATTTGTCTTAATCTTACAAACAAGGATTGCTTACTATATATACATATGAGGATTGTAGGATTACTAGTTTCATTAACTTTTTAACAACCCTAACAACCTTATTTTTGTAACTAACTTAAGAGCTAAACTAACTAACTATAACTAACGATGTTAGTTCGTTCATAGTAGCTTTATTCGACAATGATTAATTCATATTTAATATGTTTATATGAAACTCTTTCACGAGTATTATTGAATAATTGCAACAGAAAAAGCCATAATCAAGGAATCGACTAATATTTATACTTTTTTTGTATTACATTACACCATAACAAGCAAGATTCAAAACTACGAGTACTTATTATTGGCTTAAACAAATTATACATTTGGGGGAGAATTAGTGGAAAAGCAACATCCTATTGGGGGTGGAAGGAAGTTGAAATTCTCGGGCGGATCAGTAGGAAATGCAGGTTCAACAAAGTTGTCTCCTAATACCTCCAACTCATGAAAATCATTGGTATGCATCATGGTGGTCGATGCCATTGATAGTGAACGAGATCCGGACACCCTTATGATCAAAGAGCTATCAGGGCAAGAATGAGAACCTTGAGGAGGGGGAAGGAATACATTTTGAAAGAGAAACTTATTTATTTTATGAAGCTTCACATCAAATTTTATGCTAATACTGAGGCAATGGGACTAAGTTTTTATAGTAGTACATATCAAATTAAATGAAATGTCTCCAGTTGTTGAAACTTCAATAGCTTGTCCAATCCACAGACTATTCCACAATCCACACTCTTAACAAATTGAAATGTCTCTAGTTGTTGAAATTTCAATAGTAGCGTTGGATTGCAAACGTCATTTCAATAGTAGCGTTGAATTTGTGTCTTAGTTTATGTTTGATCTTAATTATTATAATCTGGGTTATGTTAATATTACATGTAAGACCGTCTCAAAACTTGTTATATACCCGTTCTTCATGAAAGCACCCAATCAAGGTCTATTAAGAGCTTCCTTTTTGAATGGGGGATAGGAAGATTTGTTCTTGGAGGATCATTGATATCCGTGAAGACCATCTGGTGTCATCTCGATTTCATTACTTATTCATGGGCAGCTGCTCTCCAATTGTGATTTCTTCACACTGTATGGATTGTGCTAAGAAAATTCTGTTGGAAACAAAATTCCAACAAATCAATAATCGAGTACAAACCCAATTGACCGAATTGGGGAGTATTCTCGTAGCTTCAAGCCTGCACCCCCCCCCCCCCCTTGTACTTCTGATCTGATTTCCGACTCCCATCTATCTTCTGTACTATACTTGCAACCTCGGTGCATGATTTGGAGCAATATATCATACTAAAATAGATTGGACGAGCCCAGTTAAGATATACGGAGCATAACTGGACGAGGATTTAATTAAAAGCCAATTTTTGTAGCCTAATATAACCAACTTTCATGAGAGCCTTAGTATAGCTTTGTTATATCATGCAATGGTTTTGCCTTACACTTGTACAGGTTTACACAGGGTTGATCTCATCTAGAGTGAAATGCAGTGTAATCTCCACTAATTAATTATCAATTGTTGACCGAATTGGGGAGTATTGTCGTAGCTTCATGCCTGCACCCTTGTATTAATCTAGCTTGTTTGTAGATGTTGACATCAAATCATTTTACTAGCTGTAGCTTTATTACTCCTTTTGGGGGTGGAAGGAAGTTGAAATTCGATCACAAGCGCGAAAAAAGTAACATTCTTACTAAGCACAGCACGAAATATTCATTGGATTAACAGAATGCTCCTGGTGGCCGGTGCTATTAGAATCGAGAAAACAAAGCTGTCTCTTAATCCCTCCGACTCCTGAATGTCATTGGTATCAATCATTGTACTGGCCGTTGCTATTGATAGTGACCGAGATACAAACACCCTATATGAGTGCATGATCAAAGAGGCTATCAAGGCAAGAATGGTAATCCAGAGGGCGGGGAAGGGGGAAGGAACACATTTGGTAAGAATAAGTCGTATTTATACATGATCAAGGCCTCTGATCAAATTTTATGCTATACTGAGGCACTGGAATTTGTTTTTATAGTACCTGTCTTAATGTTTTCGCTAAATTAAATGGCCACAGTTGCAAGTAATCCTTTCTCTCTTAGTTAATGAACAAATATTGTCAACTCAAATAGAAAACAAATTTTCATTGAATATGAGCATTATCCGTCACAAGCTGCTTGTGACGGATACTGCCCGTCTTCAATGAGACAACCCGCAAATAGAAATACAAATATACAACAATCTAAATCAACAAAACAAATCATCAACAATAAAATATACACAAATATTCAAGCAATCGTTCATTCATTGATAAATTTTTTTCCATTACATAGCCGTAATAAATTCGTAAATTGAGATTAAACTGAAAAATTACAAACTAATCAACAAATATTCTCCTATGAAGTTAATTGAAACTTACTAACAACTAATCAAACCCTAATGAAAGTTCACAATTAAACTCAATAATCAAACCCTAATTAAACTTGTCAACCAACAAATATACTTTAGTGAACAATATTTCTTCATCCTTACTCAAGCCATTGGACAGGATATTCCCGGGACGCCCAATCCCAACCCTTGAACCCGCCAACATTAGCGTCATCTTCAGAACCCGACAAACCGACTTTAATCCGCATAATATCAACCCGAGCATGAACCAAGAACTGATTAACAACAACCCCAGGATGACTAACAACATAACCACTGAAATTAGTGAACAAGTCAGCAACTTTCAGTTCAAGCTCTTCAACGACTTGATTAATAAACCTATCTTGAACACCAAGGCAAGTCATAGCCATCCAAATACTTTCCTTGTAACAGAAGTTATCATGAAGAAGTAACGCCATTGTTTCTAACTTTAGAGGTGGGTCATTAGTACTGAAGAAAGAATGACTACCGCCATTGTTGTTGTTGCTTGAATCAGACGCAACTAAGATATAATCTTTCAAGCTGAATTCAACGTGAATTTGTGGGTCGAGTGATGACGAATTAGAATTAGCAGATGAAGATTGATCTTTTTGAAGAAGGGTGAATTGTATTTGAGGTATGATGTATGAATCTTGTTGATAATCCATGATGATTATTGATTGATTATAATGACTCGTGATTTTTGCAATTGATTTTGATGGGGTTTTTTTGGGATTAGGGTTTGTTTTATTGAAATATGGTGTGATTGTAATGGGAGATTAAAGAGTGAATAGAAGTGAAGATGAAGAGAACAGGGGATTTTAATTATAGAAAGAAGGTGTTGTTGTATGTCGGTTTGGTTTGATTTCGGCCAAGCTGGATCATTTGCGCGTAATACATATCTAACGGTCACTTTAATCCAATTTTTGGAAAGTATTTTTAATTTTTTTTATTTGTTTGGGGGGAAATTTTGGAAAGTATCAAGTGTTTCCATTTTGAAAGCATTTTTAAAATAATACTTAAAAAATAATTTATGTAATTTATTTATGATTTTAGAATTGGTTAAAAAGATTAATATACTACTCCTTCATATTCCATCATTTCTTCTCTCTTTCCTTTTTGGGTAAGTCAAGTTTTCTTCCATTTTTTCTTTTTTGGTTGTGGGGTAGTATGTTATGTGTGGTCCAAATTCATTTGTGTGTGGGGTAGTCTGTTTTGTGTGATCTAAATCTATTTTCCTTAATTCTTGTGCATAAAGAAAATGGGAATAAATGAGTGAATATGAGGGAGTATATTTTTTTAAATCAAAATAGTGTTACAATATTTTAGGTGATTCAAGTCATCGACTAAATAATTAGATTATTGTGCAAGAATGATAAACCGATAGAACCTGAAATGATATGACCCGAACCGACTTGTGACTCGACCGGACCCGAAACCCGATTCACCGACAAACCCGACCTGACCCAAACCGAACTGAACCGACATGTAACCCGTTTTAACCCGATTAAACTCGACCCGACTCATAGCCAAATAATTTTTTTTAAGAATCTAAATTTCTTTATAGTTTGTTTTTTTGTTAATAAATTTGATATAAAAAATTATCGCTCATTTTATTTTTTAAAACAAAATGTAATCTTAAAATAAATAGTCAGTTGTAAATTTAGTATGCTATATTCCTAGTTAAACTTATTAATAATTATTTTGCAAGTGATATATGTAGAATATTTTAAATTAACGATTTGTGAGAAAAATAGTGTTTAGTTTTGGCTCCATTGAGAACAATAAAGGGAAGAAAGAGTTATGAGTTATGACCTAGGTAGCACCAAAACGGACACGGACACGACACAGACACGTGATACGGCATCTCGTGAAATTTAGGACACGGGACACGGCATTTAAATTTAATAAAATATATATTTTATAGTTATAAATAACATACAATTTTATTTTTGTATTAGTATTTGATATTAAATGTAAACAATTGAATATAAAACTTAACTTTAACTATAATTTATTTTCATTTCTCACCCAAACTCATCTTCTAATCAATTTTTCCACCCAAACTCATCTTCTAATCAACCTCTTCTAGTCTTTCAATCTCACATTCCTTGTTTATAGGTGTCCGTGTGTCCGACACGGTGTCCGACACGGGACGGCTAGTTAGGAAAAGTGTTCGTACAACCTAGGTTATGACCATACAATCCGACCTCGGTTATTAATTATAATCTTAAAATCCAAACCTCAAATACATCATTCTAATAGAGGCTATTCAAACTTAAATACGTAGGATCGCCGTCAAGATAATAAATAAAATCTATTTCATAGGTAACTCATTTATTTCCTTGCCATATTTCATATGTCAAATGTTTCAAACTATGAACTACATAAACAACTGATTAATTTAGACCAAAAACATTATTTTTTGTCCATAATATAGGCGAATCCGACACTGGATAGGCACTCATGTCTCATGTCATATACTTATAACCAAGGTCGAGCAATATAAGTGTTCAATGAAATTATACAATCATCAACTTTTATAGTGTTATACTCTTATAGTTTACAAATATCTTTTGTATCGAGTTCCTCTAATCCAATATTATAATTCATAAGTTCAAAAGTGATCTTTTAACAGAACGACCCGACCATTGACCTGATTCATTTTCAAATTTAAGACGACAATATAAAATACCCGACCCATCAGTAACCCGAAACCAAACCGGTCTCGACCTGATCAAGCATATTGACATATCCCGACTCATTGGCCAACCGATCCGAAACTGAACCGACCTGTTGTAGTTATTGACCCGATTAACCTGACCCGTAAGCGACCCAACCCGAACCCGACTCGACCTGAATAAGCAACTTGACCCGACCAAACCCGAGCCCGACATGACCCGAACTGCCTAAACCCGACCCGTAACCGACCTGATTGACCCGATTGCCACCTCTAACTGTGCTACAACACTTCCACTGTTAGATAATTAGGTTATTATGTATATGAATAGAGTTTAGATATTATAAGAACATGTTGGAGGCCCACGAAATTGGAGGCCCGGTTCACCTGCTCAGCCCGCACATGGTCCTAGCCGCCCCTGCCTTAGTACCTACATTATACGACAAGTAAATGTAGTAGTACAATTTTATAAAAACAACAATTATTTTAAAAACTACTCCTTACTAATTTGAATAAAACTATAACCGAAGTTATTTAACAATTTAACCAGACAAAATCATACAGAATAAAGGGTAAATGAACATATAAAATACTAGTATAATTCTAGTTATGAGTTGGCAACGAAACATAAGTTGATGTTAAATGAAATACAAGTAACTACGGGTTCTAACCTTCTGCGTAATCGAAGTGAGATCGTTATCCCCAAACTTATGAAGAAATTGACAGATATATATTTCACGAAGGTTGCTGCTATAGTAGAATCGGTTTTCTCCCTGATTCCTCGGTAGTTAGCTTTATGGAAATCTGAGTTATATTTTTCCGGGTCATGTTCAGGTTAGTAGTTTTGGATCGGGTCATTTTTCGGGTCGTCGGGCCAGTTTCGAGTCAACAAAGTTTGGGTCATGTTCGGGTCGGGTCGGGTCAATTCCGGTTTCGGGTCACATCAGAGGGTTATAGTTCGGGTCAATTTTGGATCTCGGGTAGAGCTGGCAAGTTTGACCTGACCCGACCCAAGCAAACCCGACCGGATAGAATACGAGAATTTTGTGAACCGTAACCGACGCGAACCTACCTGTAACCCAACGCGACCCGATAATCAGTGGCACAAGCTCGACCCAAACCATACCCGATTTCTAGCCGACCCGATATTGACCCGATCAAAATGATGACCTGACCATTATTAAGCTTATTATTGATCAAAATGAAAGTGATTTAGTGTTTAGATTTGATACGTATGACTTGATAATGAAGGAACTAAACCAAATAATGGTTAAAAACAAAATTTAATGGTCAAAACTTGAAATAATGCGATAAAGTAATCAGACCCGACAATGACCCGATACATCATATGACCCGAAATGAGCCGACCGGATAACGACCCAAACCCAACCCAACCCAACACGACCCAAACCCAACCCGACTCGACCCGATATGACCAGACCCGACCCGATTTGACCCGACCCAAACCCGGCACGACTGACGAACCGATTGCCATCTTTAGTCTCAAGTGAGTCTTTTCAGGTCGAGTTAATTTAATCGGGTTGGTTTTACCAGATGTACTTAATAGTTAATACCTACAATATACAAGAAGGAAAATTAGTAGTACAATTCTAAAAAAAATAACAATCATTTTATAAGGTGTTAGCTTTATTTGACAATTACTACTCTGTTAGATTTAATCCAATTCTTACATACTAGTATTTAAAGTATGTTTATATGGGTTACGCTTCAAGCTCATGTCTTACATCGGTTGAATAAAGGGAAAAAATTATTTTAAGTGTCCACAAAATATAATAAGTACATGCCTTTGAGAAGGAACCCAATAGTAAATTTATAAGGTATTGATTTAAAACGGATAATATCATAATATTATGAAACGTGGACACTGACGCAGTAAAGACCCCAGAAAACCTATCAACGCTAAAAACAATATGAATCTCGTTCACGAGTATCATTGAATAATAATTGCAACAACAAAAAAAAAAGCCAAAATCAAGAACTTGGCTAATATTTTATAAACCTCTTGTATGACATTAGACCGTAACAAGATTCAAAACTAGTTATTACCGACTTCAACAATATATACATCCCGGGGGATAATCACTGGACACGCAACATACTATTTGGGGTGGATAGGAGTCGAAATCCTCGGGTGGAAAAGCAGAGTCCTTCCTAATATTAGTAGGAAATGCTGGTCCAACAAAGTTGTCTCCTAATCCCTTCGACTCATGAATGTCATTGGTATGCATCATGGTGGTCGATGCCATTGATAGTGAACGAGATCCGAACACCCTGTTTGAGGGCATGATCGAAGAGGCTATCAAGGCAAGAACGAGAGCTCTGAGGAGGGGGAAGGAATACATTTTGGAAGCGCAACTTATTTTATGAGGCTATCAAATTTTATGCTATACTAACGCACTGGACTATGTTAATATAGTACTGTAGTATCAACTGAATGGAGTGTGTCTAGTTGAAATTTCAATAGCTGCCCCAATGCATTATGCATAGACCATTCCACACTCTTAAATACGGAGTAATTGACAACGTAGTAGTGTTGGATCGCAAACGTTATTTTAATGATTTGGATAAGTTATAACTCACACCATTCCCTCTAGAGCAGGCAAAACCTGACCCACCCCGAAATCCGACTACATAGATCCTCGAAATTGGGTGAACCGAAACCGACCCGACTCGACCCAAGGCTAACCAGAAACCCAATAACAGCCTTATTTTTCCATCCCAAACCCGACCTGAACCAACTTGACCGGACTCGTGACCCGATATTGACTTAACCCGAAACCCTTTCTTGTTGGAGGGGTGACCGTCCATTAAACAAATGAACTGCCTTAATAATGGTGTAAATAAGACCAAATTGAGTTTAAGAAAAGATGGATGGGGAGCATTCATGAGAAACTTGATTCTCCAGATCAATACACAACTTGGCAAGTCCTAATCACCGAATATTTTGCTAGTATTTGATGAGTTTTTTGCATTACATTAGACCGTAACAACATATGCATTTAACAAGAGTCAAAACTAGTTATTACTGGTCATGGCTTACAAGGAACTATTCTGGTATGAGATAATTAGAATCGGGAAAACGGATTTATTCGTCCTATTAGAGGTGGAAGGAAGTTGAAATTCACTTGCGAAAAAGCAACATCCTAACGAGTTCAGGCGGAAATGCAGGTCCAACAAATTTAAGTTGTCTCCTAATACCTCTGACTCATGAATGTCATTTGTATGCGTCATGGTGGCTAGTGCTATTGAAAGTGACCGAGATCCGAAGATCCTGTTTGAGGGCATGATCAAGCAAAGAGGCTATCAAGGCAAGAATGAGAACCCAGAGGAAAAGGAAGGAACACATTTTGGAAGAATAACTCATTTTTACCAAGTGTTATGATCAATTTTTATGCTATACGGAAGTAATGAAGTACGTTTTTATACCAGTAAGTACTTATCAAACTGACTGGAATGTCTCTAGTTGAAAAATATAAGTACATATAAAACTTCAATACATGACAAGCCGACGGTGGTTGAATTGATTCTATGAGTTAAATTAAAGAGAGTGGCGTGTTTTTATACTGTATAGATAGCTAGTCTCGGCACAGGTAACCAGGCCCCAGCAAATGCCATGACTATTATCTTACCTCTGCTACTTCTGAGATACGGAACTGCGTGGTGTGCAGCGTATACCGAGCCCCAGAAGTTTGTATATGGTGCTTGGAGTATGTAACTATTTAGCATTCTGTAGATGCTCCCGAGTTCTTCGTTTGTCATGTGTTGGTCACTGTTTGTCTTCTCCCTGTCATGTTTATGTGCTACTTTATTATATCGATCTTTAGACAGCTACCCGTGCTTTCTATTTATGCATTCTCTTTTCAATTCATTTAAAGAACAGGTGTATTTGGCTCAAGCTATGGCAGATGAAACATGTTACTTTCTGAGAACAAGAGCTCTGGAGTTCCCTTGTTTCGGAGGAGTGGACTCCTCAAAAATTTTAATGTACAACCTCTCTGCTCAACCGCGGTAACAAAGGTTAGCGGTCAATCTCACAAGAGTCAGAACACTATTTTTGCCTGCTTGTGCATGGATATTTCACTTAGAACATTCTACACCGTAGTAATACCAGAAGTCTCTAACCTGCAAAACTTTATGATTTAGTTACTCGGAAACTAGAGCGACTGTCATCAACCTCAACTCAAATGTTGTCGCTGTCTGGGATGGTCCAAGACAACCAAATTTTCTGAGAAATAATTACTGAGGCTGACAGTGAAAATTAACATCACCGGTAAAGCATTAGTTACATCGGTGAGTTCTTCAAGCAAGTTTTTTCGTAGCAACTCCAGCATTATTCACCAAATGATCCACTTCGATAGCATGAATTCATACATGTAAAAACACTGTCAATAAATTTATTTGTTTCCCCTTAATTCTAGACGTTTAAACACGAAACATAAATCTACCAAATTGAATTGCCTGCAATCTTCTGCTTGGGTAACTGACAGCGTAGTAATTGACGTTGAATTGCAAACGTTGAAAGTACATTAAGCTTATTACTCGGACCATTATTCGACATTCTCCATTAATCGGTGAATTGGTGTCTTAGTATGTATGTGTTTGTCATGAAAGCAACTATTCGACATACTTGTTTGTCATGAAAGCAACTAAAATTATCAGCAATAATATACACACAAAATTTCTAGCAATCGTTCAAATACAATTCGTTGAGAAATTTGTTTCCATTACATAGGCATAAATCATAAATTGATATTAAACTCAATAATACAAACTAATCAAACCTTACAACAATCAACATATATTCTCCAATGAAATTAATTCATAATTGAGATGAAACTCACTAAAAACTAATGAAAGTTCACAATTAAACTCATCTACAGAAATTAATTAATTCACAATTGAGATTTTAAAACTCAATAATCAAACCCTAATTAAACTTGTCAACCCACATATATTCTCCAGTGAAGAATATTTCTTAATTTTACTCAAGCCATTGAACAGGATATTCCCGGGACGCCCAGGCCCAACCCTTGAACCCGCCAACATCAGCATCATCTTGAGAACCCGACAACCCGGTTTTAACCCGAATAATATCAACCCGGGCATGAACAAAGAACTGATTAACAACAACCCCAGGATGACTAACAACATAATCAGTGAAATTAGTGAACAAGTCACCAACTTTCAGTTCAAGCTCTTCAACGACTTGATTAATAAACCTATCTTGAACACCAAGGCAAGTCATAGCCATCCAAATACTTTCCTTGTAACAGAAGTTATCATGAAGAAGTAACGCTATTGTTTCTAACTTTAGAGGTGGGTCATTAGTACTGAAGAAAGAATGACTACTGCCGTTGTTGTTGTTGCTTGAATCAGACGCAACTAAGATATAATCTTTCAAGCTGAATTCAACGTGAATTTGTGGGTCGAGTGATGACGAATTAGAATTAGCAGATGAAGATTGATCTTTTTGAAGAAGGGTGAATTGTATTTGAGGTATGTGTAAGTATTTACATAAACCTATATGTATATTCTAATAACATATGAATATACAATAATAAAAGCGGAAGCGGTAAAATAGATCGTATTATTTACCTCCAGCCATTGCTTATAAATCTGAGATAATAAATAAAGAACTCAATAGATTGATACCCAAATAGTTGCTGCGTAAACCCGTATTCCGATTGTAGGTTCTAACTCTTCACTTCTCACTTTTAGATGGTGTAAAAATAAATACTTAATGGAGGAGTAGAATTAGTGACCTTTATTAATTAAGGATGTTGTTTATATATACACTGTTTTGCCATCAAAAACAGTTGAAACAACTTGAGAATGAAGTGGGCGAGTGTTTACTGAAGAATAGGAGAATTAAAGGTCAGTTAAAACAAATGTTGACTGACTATTAAATGTGCCACAATGACTTTCTAATATTATCTTAATAAATATAAATACTTGTATTAATATTAATTATTAGAAAAGTCCTACATTCTCCCACTTGGCTCATTTATAACAAGCGAGACCGTATATACGAATCATAGCGACAAATTCTCTTAGAACGAGAATTAGTCTTCCATGTATCACAATATATTTGGTCACACATCACTCACTTAACTGTAGTGAATAAACCATATGTTTATTCAAGGTCAAACATAATGATAAATCTCAATAAACTGAAATAACTAAAATAGTACGTACATAATTCCAAATGAGAAAATATCCAACTAAATGAAAGGTTATAAAATAATATAAATGAATGTATCACAATATGGGACCAAGTCCCATACTCACTACATGACCCTTGAAACCTGTAGGTGGCATGCCTTTAGTCAAGGGATCGGCAATCATCAATTCAGTCCTAATGTGTTCTATGATCACTTTCTTTTCCTGAACACGTTCTTTT
Source organism: Heliosperma pusillum (assembly GCA_022085475.1). NCBI lineage: Eukaryota > Viridiplantae > Streptophyta > Magnoliopsida > Caryophyllales > Caryophyllaceae > Heliosperma > Heliosperma pusillum. The sequence continues at coordinate 16,009 of JAIUZE010010102.1, read as the reverse complement.
ATGGCTAGATATTTAATGTCGATGTGTTTACTTCGACTTCCACTTCTATTGTTCTTCGCCATAAACACAACAGCTGAATTATCACAATACATTCGAATAGGACGACTAATAGAGTCAACAACTCTTAGTCCAGATATGAAACCTTTTAACCATACACCATGTGAGGTAGCCTCAAAACAAGAAACGAACTCGGCCTTCATAGTAGAAGTGGCTGTCAATGTCTGCTTAGTACTCCTCCAGGATACAGCTCCGTCAGCTAGCATAAACACATATCCTGATGTGGATTTTCGTGAATCAATGCAGCCAGCAAAGTCTGAGTCGGAGTACCCCACCACTTCAAGACTGTCAGTCCGTCTATACATAAGCATGTAATCTTTAGTACCCTGAAGGTATCTCAACACTTTCTTTGCAGCCTTCCAGTGATCGATGCCTGGGTTACTCTGATATCTGCCTAATACTCCAACAACATATGCAATGTCAGGTCTGGTACAGACTTGAGCATACATGATGCTACCAACTGCTGAAGCATAAGGAACATTTTTCATTTGTTCCCTTTCAAAATCATTCCTTGGACACTGGTCTAAACTGAATCGGTCACCTTTCGCAATAGGTGCTACACTTGGTGAACAATCTTTCATTCTGAATCTTTCAAGTACCTTGTTGATATAGGCTTCTTGAGACAAACCCAAAATGCCTCGAGATCTATCTCTATGAATCTTAATGCCAATGACATAAGATGCCTCGCCCATATCTTGCATATCAAAGTTATTTGAAAGAAATTGTTTCACCTCATATAGCAACCCCTTATCATTGGTTGCTAGCAAAATGTCATCCACATATAATACAAGGAAACAGATCTTACTCCCACTGACCTTAAGGTATATGCATTGATCCATGATGTTTTCCTCAAAACCAAATGAAGAAATCACTTCATGGAACTTCTTATACCACTGACGGGAGGCTTGTTTCAAACCGTATATGGATTTATTTAGCTTACAAACCAAATGGTCACCATCTTTAGAGGAGAATCCTTCAGGTTGTTTCATATAAACCTCTTCCTCTAAATCCCCATTCAGAAATGCCGTTTTCACATCCATCTGATGTAGCTCGAAGTCAAAATGAGCTACTAATGCCATGATTACTCGAAGAGAATCTTTCTTTGATACAGGAGAGAATGTCTCCGTGTAGTCGATTCCTTCTCTTTGAGTGAACCCTTTAGCAACGAGTCTTGCCTTATGTCTCTCGATGTTGCCAAGTGAATCTTTCTTAGTCTTAAAGACCCACTTGCATCCAATGGTTTTTACACCATCGGGCAACTCGACGAGATCCCAAACCCGATTAGATGCCATTGAGTTCATTTCATCTTTCATAGCATTCATCCATAAGTTTGAATCTGTAGAACTTATGGCTTGTGAAAATGACATAGGATCATTATCAGCTCCAACTGTGCAATCCGATTCTTGTAGATATACTTCATAGTCGTCAGAAATAGCTGATCTCCTTTCTCGAATAGATCTTCTTAATGGAATTTGTTCAACCTCACGGTGAACTTCTTCCTCGTTATGATCCACCCTATTTTGATCAACATTTTGTGGAATTTCTGTATTTGTCTGTTGAACCTGCGGTCGAACTTCAGGACCGTGAACAATAACCAACCTGTCACTTAAAACAGAGGGTGAAGCTTCATGTTGATCCTTTTCAGGCTCAACTTCTATAGTACTCCCACTAATCAAGTCATTCTCTAGAAATTTTGCATTTCTAGATTCCACAATCCTGGTGCTATGAGACGGACAATAGAACCTATAACCTTTGGACTTTTCGGCATATCCAATGAAATACCCACTAATAGTCCTCGGATCTAGTTTCTTTTCTTGTGGGTTGTAAATTCTCACCTCAGACGGACATCCCCAAATGTGTATATGTTGCAAACTCGGTTTCCAACCTTTGAATAACTCAAAAGGTGTCTTTGAGACAGCCTTGGAAGGAACCCGGTTTAATATATATGCAGCCGTCTTTAAAGCATCAACCCACAAAAATGATGGAAGTTTAACATTACTTCTCATACTACGCACCATCTCAATTAATGTCCGATTCCTTCTTTCTGCTACACCATTCTGATCTGGAGAACCAGGCATAGTGTATTGGGCAACAATCCCATGCTCTAGAAGAAATTTAGCAAATGGACCAGGTGCTTGTCCATCCTCAGTGTATCTACCATAGTACTCACCACCTCTATCTGATCTCACGATTTTAATGTGCTTACCACATTGTTTCTCTACTTCAGCTTTAAACAATTTAAAAGCATCAGAGGCTTCGTCTTTGGAACGAAGTAAGTAAATATACATATATCGTGAATAATCATCAATAAAGGTGATGAAATATTTCGGATCTTTAGCGTTCATGTCCGGACAACATATATCCGTGTGTATGATCTCTAATAGGTCAGAACTCCTCTTAGCACCTTTCTTAGACTTGTTAGTTTGCTTTCCCTTAATGCAACTAACACAAGTGTCAAAGTCGGTAAAGTCTAAAGTACCAAGTACCCCTTCCTTTACCAATCTCTTAACTCTCTCAATGGAGATGTGTCCCAATCTCCGGTGCCATAACATAGAGGACTCCTCATTCATAATACATCTTTTTAAACCAGTATTAACATGCATAGTGTTTTGAGTGGTATCATTTTGTAAATAAAGACGATATAAATTATCAGACAAAATACCATAACCAATAACTTCAGAATTTCTGCAAATACTAAAACCAGAATTCGAAAAATTAAAGGTAAATCCGAACGGTACAAGTCTTGAAATTGAAATTAAATTCCGAGCAAAATTTGGAACATAAAATGTCTTATCCAAAACTAAAACAAAACCACTACTTAATACTAAACTGCATGTCCCTACGGCCTCCACGTTCGAGCCTATCTGTTTGCCTGAATAGATAGAGCTTTCACTTGCCACTGGTTTCCGCAGATTTGTCATACCCTGCAAGGTATTCGAAACATGGATTGTAGTACCAGAGTCAATCCACCAAGTATTATGAATAACATTAACCATATTAGATTCATAACAAACAAACGCATGAAAATTACCTTTCTTTTTAAGCCAAGCCTTGAACTTTATGCAGTCTTTCTTCATATGTCCCTTCTTTTTACAGAAGAAACATGAAGACTCCTTCTTAATAGTCAGCTCAATAGACATCTTACCCTTTCCCTTATCCTTATGGTGACCCTTCTTAGTACTAGATGATTCTTTATTAGTACTAGTAGTTAGGTGCACCTTTTCGCCCTCTTCCATCAATAGCCTCCCCTCCTCTTGAACACACATGGTCATAAGTTCATTAAGTGACCACTTTTCCTTATGTGTGTTGTAAGAGATTTTGAATGGGGCATACTGTGACGGAAGATTGCACAATATATAATGTACTAGGAAAGAATCGGACATGGTAACTTCCAATACTTTAAGTCGGGCTGCAATGTCCCTCATGCGCATGATAAAATCACGCACCCCTTTAGTGTCATTTAGCTTCAAAGATGTGAATTGCATGATCAAGGTACTCGCAAGAGCCTTATCGGAAGTTTCGAATTGTTCGTCGATTGCCTTAAGAAGATTCCTTACATTCGTGTGATGTTCGACGGACCCACGGATACTAGCACTCAATTTTGTTTTTATAAAAAGCAAGCAAATACGATTGGATTCCTCCCACTGATTTCGAGCATCAACTTCTGTAGGAGTGCTAGTTGCCGTTACTTTAGGGGGTTCGTCATGATGTATAGCATAATCGTAACGTACGAATCCCAAATGCAAAAGAATTCTTTCCTTCCAAACCTTGAAATTATCACCAGTTAAATCAGGAATTTCAATTTTCAAATCAAAAGTTCCACCAGGTAAAATTTCTGCAAATTAATATATACATTCTTAGTAACAGAAAAATATTGAGACTAAACTTTATCACAACTTACCAATGTAAATCATGCTCATATGAACCTAGTGACATAAAACTTGCCTGTGGGCTAAAGTATACTCAAATTAGATTCATAAAATATATCCATATGATGAAACTACTAAATCATTATTTCTTAACTCCTGTGGGTAAATCAAGAAACATAATCTAATACTTCACCCCAATTAATCATACAAATACAATAAAATTTCCTGTGGGCATATTTCATCATATCACATACAATTAATTACAACGAAATGTGTAGTTTCCACATGTGATTCTAAAACAAAATTTTAAATAATTAGAGATGTTGTGGCTACTCTCCGATTAACAAAAAATTTACAAATCACTCGACATTTATATGAATCTGTATACTATAAGACAGCAGATTGTATGTGATATACATGTAACATAGATCATAATCATTCCAAAAGACCATATGTATCACGTAACATTCAACTGTCTCACACATATATAGCAGTACAGTGACAAATTAAGAGTAAGGTCATTAAAATTTGCAGTCTAAAAGAAATAATTCCCACCTAAAAGACTAATCCATGCGCAGTAGTCCAATATGGGATAAAATTCAACAAGATTCTCATAAAAGCTAAAAAGGAGCAAGGGGTTATACAAAGGCTGACAAGAATTGACATTTCAATGCTCAACAGTACAAACTTTGGAATCTTAATAAAGTTTTGACTATAAAAACCACACATTGAAAAAACCATAAAGTCATTCAAGTCAATAAAACTCATCTCCTTCATTAAAACACCGAAAATAACTCCATTGTCTCCATTTTAACAGTTAACCAAAATCATTTCAGTTCCACCCAAAACACCGAAATAAATCCAAAACAGGAACCAACATTAAAACAGCAAATCCAAAATAAAAAGCCAAGATGAAAAAAAAAAACGGATATTGTTTCCAAAACGGAAGACGAGCAACAAGATGTGTATTACTTCTCAGTTCAAAACAGAAACTCCGAAACTCCAATGGAGTTGGAAAAACAACAAGCAAGACAGAGGCAATATAGCTCTGATACCAAATGTAAGTATTTACATAAACCTATATGTATATTCTAATAACATATGAATACACAATAATAAAAGCGGAAGCGGTAAAATAGATCGTATTATTTACCTCCAGCCATTGCTTATAAATCTGAGATAATAAATAAAGAACTCAATAGATTGATACCCAAATAGTTGCTGCGTAAACCCGTATTCCGATTGTAGGTTCTAACTCTTCACTTCTCACTTTTAGATGGTGTAAAAATAAATACTTAATGGAGGAGTAGAATTAGTGACCTTTATTAATTAAGGATGTTGTTTATATATACACTGTTTTGCCATCAAAAACAGTTGAAACAACTTGAGAATGAAGTGGGCGAGTGTTTACTGAAGAATAGGAGAATTAAAGGTCAGTTAAAACAAATGTTGACTGACTATTAAATGGGCCACAATGACTTTCTAATATTATCTTAATAAATATAAATACTTGTATTAATATTAATTATTAGAAAAGTCCTACAGTATGATGTATGAATCTTGTTGATAATCCATAATGATTATTGATTGATTATAATGACTCGTGATTTTTGCAATTGATTTTGATGGGGTATTTTTGGGATTAGGGTTTCGGTGTGATTGAAATGGGAAATTAAAGAGTGAATAAAAGTGAAGATGAAGAGAACAGGGGATGTTAATATATAGAAAGAAGGTGTTGTTGTTTGTATGTCGGTAAGGTTTGATTTCGGCCAAGCTGGATCATTTGCGCGTAATACATACCTAACGGTCACTTTAATCCAATTTTTGGAAAGTTTTTACTATTATTTTTTTTTGGGGGGAAAGTTTGGAAAAAAATTTTTTATGCAAAGTTTGGAAAGTTCTATGACGGTTCTTAATCGAATTTTGGAAAGTTTTATGCTGGATTTTATTGTTTCGTAGTTTACTTTCGTAATTTCTAAATCCCGCGCATCGGTTTACTAAAAATCCCGTACATTGCCCTTTGTCTTAAAAGATAAAATTAAAAAGAATTCTCTCCCTTCTCTCTCTAAGTCTAACCAATTTCTTGATAGTTCGACAATAATGGATTGTTATTCGCACATATTACGTGTAGTTTTTCCGATTTATCAACAACTTTTTAAATAACGTTATTTAATCGAGATTTAATTAATGTTTTTTTTACAATTAGGGTTTGCATTTGATGTCGATTACAATTAAAATCGGGTTGTTTTAGGGGAGATTGTGGAGCTGTCAAACAGACTGGAGTAGGGTGGTCGTAAGGCGCATCATGACTGGTCAGAATGCGCATCATGGGTGGTCGGAAAACGCAATTGGTCGTTGGAGGTTGTTGCGATTAATATTCAGTGGGAAAGGTCGTATACGGAGGGAGAGGTTGTTTTGGTCGGCGTGGGGGAGGATCGTGGGCACGGGTACGGGGGCAGGGAGATGTGAGCGGCGTCGAGGTAGGGGCGGCTAAGGGTGGTAGGAATGGGGTGGGGGAGGGGTTGTTGGGGTTGGTGTTGGTCTACTGCGTTTTTTTTCTTTTTTTTCTTTTTTTTTCATTCTCTCCTTTTTTCTCTCTCTTGTTTTTCTCTTGGTGAGTGAAAAATGAGAGGAATATACACGGAATAAAGGGGAAAAAATGTGCGGAATTGAGTAAAATTATGCGCATGATTTAGCAAGTCCCTTTATTTTAGCAGTACGTTTTTTACTCATTTTAATACATTTTTCACATTATTTTCCGTTCCATAGCCTTACAGTAACAAAAGGCATTCTAAAGCTAGTCTTTTTTAATTACTACCGTGTAATAAACAACTTTACCAAATCAATATCTTCGATTTTGGATGATAATTTACCCGGCAGAATAAATTTTTAGTTCGTTAATTTCAAATCATCAATCAATGCGATGTTTTTCTTTCTTTTACGATTTTTATAACAAATTTGAAGTTTTCTTAGGGTTGTGACTTTGTGGTAATTTGGGGTTGATGGGTGGTGGTGGGATGCGGCCACTACAAGAAAACAACATTCAGGCGACTGATATTGGCGACTAATTTCAGTCGCTAAAATGAATTTGGCGACTGAAATCAGTCGCCAAAAAAAATTCGGGCGACTAATTTCAGTCGCCAAATTTGGCGACTGAAAAAAGCGTCGCCAAAATGGCGAAATGGCGACTGAATTCAGTCGCCCAAATTGGCGACTGACAGGTAATGTAGTCGCCAAATTGGCGACTGAAATCAGTCGCCATCAGTCGCCAATTTGGCGACCACTACAGCCTTGAGTCGCCAATTTGGCGACTGATTTCAGTCGCCAATCAGTCGCCAAAAGGCCTTTTAATTTGCAAAAATACAGGGGGTTTGGCAACTGAAAGTAGTCGCCAAATGAACATTTCAGTCGCCAAAATACCTGTGATATTGCAAGAAAAATTCTGTTTTCATCCTGCCATTTCGTTACCATACCATACCTGCAAGTATACTATAAAACAACCATAATTTCACACATTTACAACAACACGATGTGAAACCAACATCCTCATATAGATCAAGAAAATTGTTTCAAGTTTACAAATCTTCTTAAACGTTAACAAACCAAGTTTAAACAAGCACAAGTCACAAGTTTCTAAACTAATATCAGAAGCCAAGGGTCATATTGGGTTCGTCTTGCATACCACCACCTCCATTGCCTTCATCATAATCTCGCCGAAAGGGAGGCGGACCTTGGTTGCAGTTGTCGAACCTGCTTTCCCAAGCCTTGAATTTTTCTTTCATTATCCTTAATTCCTAATCCCTTTCCGCGTTTTTTCTTCTTTCTTCGTTAAGTTGGGCTTGGAGTTTTCCCACGACTCCCGGCTCGTAGGTTTGTTTTGAGCTGGACGACATTCTTCCCCTTGGAGTTTCGTAAAATACGTCCTTAGCCGACCCAATCCCGTAGACATTCCCCTTCTTGAAACCCTTTACCAAGTCGAACCAAATCTCGTTATCGGACTTGTCGGGTTGCCTAACTTTCTCGGCCAAAAAGGATTCCTACAAAATATAAACATTGTTATTAAAAATAGCTACAAAATTTGTTAAACATTCAAAGAAATGAACTTATTGTAAAAATCCAAAAATGGTTTAAAAATTACATATAATTCCTTATCTTTTGGTTTTATCCAATATCTTCTATTGTCTTGGAGTCGGGAATGGGTGTCAAGGAAGAGCTCCGGAGCCGTGGGTGTGTTAGCTTTTTTCTTCTTACCCTTCTAAAAGAAGAAATTAAAGACTTGTATAAGAAGATTTTAATAATAAAAAGAATTTAAGTTATAATTTTCAAATGGAGGAAAAAGTGGAAATTATAACTTACACCCAAAACTAAGTCCAGGAAAGATCGAGATCCTGCGTGATGTGACGGCTCAGCCGCTCCATCTTTCTTTCCTCCTTTTTTATTTTTGGATGCTTGGGCCGACCTAGCCTGAAACTCCGTAGTTTCACGATATTTAAGCATATCTTCATATGCACGACCTACAAGTTAAATAAGTATTATAAAATATGATAAAATGTGTTAAATTATAACTATATACAAATAACAAAAACAATTAAATACCTCTCATATGCTCCGGCTCCTTCTTCCTCTTGACAACCTTATACATGTTGTCCCTTAACCGTATAGTGCATGTCTCATTGTACCTTTGACGTACAATATACTCTAATCCGGCCGGCCAGTCAAATGTTTTCTACAATTTAAAAGGTAAGTATTAGTAAAATAAATTATTAATTGAAAACTAAAATAATATAACAAAATATAAACAAATATAATATAACCTAAAATTATTGAACCATTCCTCTTTTTGTGTAGAGGTAGCCTTTGTCCAACAAGTAGGAGCAACCCCCGTCATCTTCATCTTTGTACTTTGAGTACAACCGCGTACAACCTTTTGAGACGAAAACCTGAAAAATAAATTATGAAATAGTATGCATTTATGTTAAATAATGTAATATAATTATAAAATAATAAATTAAAGACATTGGTTGTTGTCTTACCAAAAACCCGCGGGATCAAGTATCATCTTCCCTTCCGGGGTGAACTGGATCTCCGATGTCTGATCCCAGGACTCATCGTCATTGGTCGATTCCTCGACCACCGGACTCTGCTGATCAATAACCTCCATCTCCTCCTCGTCGACTGAAGAAGTACTATGGCGTCTATTTGAACCGCCGCCACGTTGTCTACCTCGACCTCCTGCCATCTACAATTACACAAATATTCAAATTGTTAGAAACGGTTAATAACATAAAAAAAAACCATAAACATAAACTGTTAATAACATAAAAAAAACATCAAATAACATAAAAAAACTTATTTAAAATATATATAAATATATCTTTACCCAATTAATCATTAACATCATCAAATTCGTCATCATCATCATCACCATTTGATTCATTATCATTATCACTATCACCACCACCATCACCGTCAACTTGACCATCACCATCCTCGTTTTCTAAATCCTCACCCTCTTCATTTCCATTCTCATAAATGTCCTCATCAGGTGGAGACAACATCAACCCGCTAGATACTATTTCTTCTTGAAAAAAAGTTGTATCTACTTGTGAGCGTGCTTTTGTCTTAAAGATTGCACACCACTACTTTTGATTTCGATCATTCTTCGTGCTTGGATAAGAAGCGAAATATACTTGATTGGCTTGATGTGCGAGTATAAATGGATCATACTTTGAGTATGTTCGGGTATGATTCACTTCGACGATTTTATAACGTTCATGAACTTTCATACCGGCCACAGAGTTATCCTTCCATTCACACTTAAATAAGACAGTATTATAAGAACGCTCACGCCCATTATAGCTCAACTCAAATATATCCTCAACTATACCATAGTATTCGTTGTCATCACGAGAAGAAATAGTAACACCATAATTGCACCTAGCCTTATTCTTACCGTAGTTGAATGTATGGAAATTAAATCCGTTGACCGCGTAACGATTCCACGTTTTCACCTCTCGTGAAGGACCAAAGGCCAAAGTCCTTATCAAATCATCTTGGATATTTAACTCAATTACATGGTTCCGAAACCATGCTGCAAATTGATCCTCATTGTTACTCCAAACATCATCTCTATTCACATTAGGATGTGCTTTAATGAAATCATTCACAAACTCCGTTTCATATGATTCCAAAATCTCACAATTAGAAAGAACGTAAAGGTGAGCACGATCATATTCTTTGTCATCCCAATATCTTGTTCCCCCAATTGATGAACAACCCTCATCATCATGCATTTGGAAAAACTCGGGTAAACTTGTCTCAAGTTCATCCGCTTTATCAACACTCAAGTTTTTTGCTTTGGTTTCTATATGTTTTTCAAAGTAAAGAGAGCAAAAATTTGCAATCTCTTCCGTTAAATACGCATTGCATATTGAACCTTCAACCCGAGCTTTGTTACCAATTTTCTTTTTCACGTGATTAAGAAACCTATTCAATAATTGATGGGATTAATAGTTGTTAAGACTAGTATATAAATATTAAATCAATTAAAGAGATAGTACGATAATTATTATAATTTAATTACTACTTAGTGATCTTACCTTTCAAATGGATACATCCACCTATATTGGACGGGGCCTCCAACTTTGGCTTCATAAGGCAAATGTATCGGTACATGCTCCATGGAATTAAAAAATGATGGAGGAAATATCATCTCGAACTTACACAATATCTCTGGTATTTGCTCCTCAAGACTAATCATGTCATCAACACATATTGAAGACGAACATAAATCTCGAAAAAATTGACTTATCTCAACAATTGCATTCCACACAGGAGTGGGGAGGAGATGTCTCAAAGATACAGGTAATAATCGTTCCCTGAAGATATGACAATCATGACTTTTCAAGCCTTGCAACTTTAGCTCCTTCATATCAACACATCGACTAAAATCGGATGCATATCCGTCAGGAAATTTTAACTTTCTTAACCACTCACATAAGACCTTCCTTTGAGCTTTGTCAAGTGTAAACATAGATTTTGGCAAAGACTCATCGCTACGAATGTGAAGATTGGGACGATGGCAAATTGTCTTCAAATCTTCTCTTGATTTAACAGTATCACAAGTCTTTCCCTTTACATCCATCATCGTGTGAATCAGTTGCTCAAAGAAGTTCTTTTCTATATGCATTACATCCAAATTGTGCCTAATTAACATCGTCTTCCAATAAGGAAGATCCCAAAAAATGCTTCTTTTAAACCAACCAATTTTCTTCTTCTTCAGCACCTCCGTCTCTGCTTTAGTACAATCAATAGTACGTGACAAATCACAAACCATATCCCACACCTTATCCTCCGGAAGTCGATCTACAGCATGATTGCGCTCCACTTTACCTTTTCTGAAAGCTTTTTTGTTGCTCCTAAAGGCATGCCCCTCCGGTAAGAATTGTCTATGACAATCAAACCAACTCACTTTATGGGAACAAGGAAGCGAAAATGCTTTGCTTTGGTACATGCAACAGGGACATGCCTTTTTTCCCGCGGTAGACCATCCAGATAGCATACCGTAGGCGGGAAAATCATTAATGGTCCACAACAATGAAGCTCTTAGTTGAAAATTTTGCTTTAAAGACACATCATATTTTTGCACACCTACTTCCCACAATTGTTTCAATTCTTCCACCAAAGGTTGCAAATAAACATCTAAGGCGGTTTTTGGATTATCAGGGCCAGGAATAATTAGTGACAAGAAGATGAATTGTTTTTTCATACATAACCAAGGTGGTAAGTTGTATGTAGTGACCATTACGGGCCAAGAAGAGTACTTTCTACCAAACTGGCCAAATGGAGCAAAACCATCCGTACAAAGGCCAAGTCGCACATTACGGGGTTCCTCAGCAAAGTCGGGGTAAAGCATATCAAACCGCTTCCATTCCTCTCCATCACTCGGATGACACATCTTTCCCGGAGTACGGGGATTTTCCTTGTGTCATCTCATTTGCTCGACAATGTTTTTGGTAGCAAACATTCTTTGAAGTCTAGGAGCTAGAGGAAAGTAAGTTACGGGATTTTCGGGTATTGGTTTCTTACTCTTTTCACCTCTTTTTTTTTTCATTCTTTCCTTTTTTACCCTTCAAGACAATACTTCCCTCAATTGTCTTATATCTAGCCTTTTCACATTTACTACACTTGTCAAGCAAAGTATCATCCTTCCAAAAGAGCATACATCCATCGGGACATGCATCAATCTTGTAATGCGGAAGTTGTAGACCTTTCACTACTTTTTTGGTATTGTAGAATGATCGGGTCATGACATTATTACCGGGGATAACATCCTCAATCAAAGAAGCAATGCCATCAACACAATTAAATGGCAAATTGTACTCACATTTCAAAGTTACTATCCTAGAGGCGGCTTCTAACAATGACATTTTGCTTCCTTCATATAATGGTTTTTCACTCGCCTTTAACATATCAAAAAAGGCTTTTGCTTGTGGGTGTGGTTCTTCTTCACTCATTGGTATATGATCATTATTGAAAATATTAGACTCAAATGCATCAACTACCATATCTCTATATTGGTTCTCATTTTGTGGGATTTGAGATTGTTCGGGAAGTGAAAAATATGATTCTCCATGAGAAATCCAATTGTAGTAGTTTGGACAAAACCCGTTTGTATAAAGATGTTCTTGAACCTCAATGTCATGTAGATATTTCATGTTTATGCATTTAATACAAGGACACCTAAGTTTCTGTACTACTAAATCATACTCGTCTTGTTGTTTAGCAAATTCAATAAACTCGGCAACCCCCTTTATAAATCTAGCGGTAGGACGTCTTTTCTTATCAAGTCTTTCTTCGTACATTCATGTACGCTCCAATCTCTTCATTTTAATCTAAACATTAACCAACACAACAAGTACAAAAAATACTAACACTAATCAAAACCCCAAATATTAACAACACTAACACAAACAATCATATTTATCAAAAACTTAATACGAAATACACTAACACAAATCAAAATCATCAATACTAACAAAATAATACTAATAACACTAATATTATTAACATACTAAAACTAATAAAAAAAACACTAACCAAAACCCCTATACTACCAACACTAACACAAATCATGAAAATTATCAAAACCCCATTACTAACAACACTAACCCAAATCAAAATTAACAATACCAACAAAATTAATACTAACAATACTAATAATATCAACAACACTACCACTAATGAAACTCCAATACTAACCACAATTACTAACACTAATTCAAACTTCACCAAACCCTAAGTAAATAACATCTAAAACCTAATAAACATCACAAATCTTTACAATAAATCTATCAAATCATCAAAAACTAATGAAAATCATAAATTAAACAAATAAACTTAACATTAATTTAAGAAATTGAAATTAAAACTATAAATATACCTTCACAAACTAAAAGAAAATGAGGTGGTTGACGGAGTAGTGGTCGGAGCGTGGTGTCGGAGTGTGGTGTCGGAGCTTGGTGTCGGAGTAGGGGTTGAATCGCCAAATGGGGGTTTTATTTTTCAGATTTGGTAAGATAAGGAAGAAGGGAAAGTCGCGGATTTTGGAACAATTAAAAAGGTTTGGCGACTGAAAATGGCGACTGATTTGGCAGTCGCCAATTTGGCGACTGAAATCCGTCGCCAATTTGTGTTTCAGTCGTTAAATTGGCGACGGATAGTAGTCGCCCGAGATTTTCAGTAAAAATTTTTGGAATCTCTTCAGTCGCTAAATTAGCGACTACATTCAGTCGCCAAATTACTTAATCAGTCGCCAAATTGGCGACTAGTGAACTCTGTCGCCTTATAACGGTCGCCTGAAACAAGATTTCTTGTAGTGAAGTGTGACTATGGGACAAACGATCTTTTGTAGCTAAAAAATGATATTGATACATTTCGTCTTAATGGGTCACAATTTGTTTCGTCTACAATTGTGACGAAAAGTGTGTCTTAGCTTCAATGACAATTTATGAAAAGAAATAAAGAGAACCCTAATACGTCAAAACTTTACTAAAAAAGGCGTCTTAATAAATTTGTGAGAACCGGTCATTTTTACCAACCCAATAGACATGTTAAAAGGCGTATGCTTACTAAAGTACACTTATTTGACCAGGCCCCTAACTTGTAACATTATTTCTTCATTTGATAACACTGTTTGCTACAATTCGTAACGCAAAAGTATGGGAAATTTGCTAAAAAAAGAAGAAGAAGAAAACCAGCCACCGATTGATGCACGCGGTCATTCGCTCGATTGTTCGATACTCTCCTCCTTAGCTACGTTACCAGATCTACACCTCGATTTCTTGATCATCCAACTATCTACAAAGGTAGTATGGCTCTCTCTTTCTCTCGGAAGCAGACATTCTAATTAAACTCTTCCACATATTTTAGATTTTGAACACTTTAATTTATATGTGTTGAGACCATTTCTAAATTAGATTGTTGGTGATGCCTTAAGACAAATTAATCTTAGTTGTTTATATAATGTGTGCCTCTTAAATCTTAATCTTATAGTGATGGAATGCTCCATGTGCTAATCAAGATGTCTAAGAATGATCAAGATGAAAATCGTCATTGTTAGAGTCATGATGTTGTAAGAGGAAATCATTGAACTTGATACATGTTTTGTACTTCAAAACTAACAGTGACATGTCACTGTGGTGTCTGCCTCTTAAATATTTCGAAAATATTTAACTCTTGAAATTGTTTTCCGAACTTATGATCAACATTTTGCATTGCTAAAATTATGGTTTTATCTTTATAAAATGAAATAAAGCTTTTAGTATCTTGCACAAGAGTTAGCTTGCACAATAAGACACTTACCAAAAATGGGTTGTTTACTTTTTGTATAATTGGCAATGTTTATGGTTTCCATGAACACTTCCATTTATGTTCTTTCTTGATAAAAAAAAAACACAAATTCTCATTTGTGACGGGGCGAACTGTCGCAAGCTTAAGACGGGTCAATTACCTCTCACAAAGTGCAAGTGGGGGTGCAAGTGGGTGGGAAATGAAGCCCACACTTGCACCATAGGTAGCACGGACACTTCTCCTAATCAGTCGTCCCGTGTCGGACACCGTGTCAGACACACGGACACACGGACACCTATAAACAAGGAATGTGAGATTGAAGGACTATAAGAGGTTGATTAGAAGATGAGTTTGGGTGGGAAAATCGATTAAAAGATGGATTTGGGTGGAAAATGAGAATAAATTACAGTTAAAATCAAGTTTTACACTCAATTATTTATATCTTACAATAATATAAAAAGGCTTGTTGAGGCTCCATTGAAGTGACATGTGTCACATCTCAACTTCTTGCCACGTGTCACTTTTTTAATTAATAAAAAATAATAAGAAACCTACATAATTGTTGTAATTTCATTTTTTCTTGCCTTTTTGTATACCTAACAAAAAAAAACTTAATTTTAAATTAAATATCTGAATTGATGCTCACTATTACATCTTCTTTACCAACTCTTTGTAATCTATACATATATATATACAATAACATAAAAAAGTCTACATTATAGAATGACACATTGTAATGTACAATTCCATGTTAAATTAAAAAAAATATTAAAAATAATCTATAAAATAATATAAAAAGGGTAGATTGAGTAGTATTAGAATACTATGCGGCAACCTCATAAGCCTTCATCCATTGTGTTTACATTAGTAGTATTAGAATGCCGACTCTTCTAATTCCGAAATATATTAACCATCACCCTATTCAACTCACATATTAACTTTGCAGTTAATTGTTATCACCATAAATATTATATAAAAGAATTAATTATCTACAACCCTTTGTATGTCAAAACCATCACCCATTCATCTTTCATACTAATTTTACAATAATTTTTATCACTATAAAGATTATATAAACAAACTCATTATCTAATAAAACCCTTTGAATGTCAACTTTTGAATGTTTTTTTTTTCTTAATTAATATTGATGTCACCAAATGTTAATGTACATCATTCAACTTCCAAGAAAATTAGTATTATTTAGCCTTTTCTATTTAACATTGTTTCTTTGT
>JAIUZE010010095.1:0-14434 GCA_022085475.1 Heliosperma pusillum | reverse complement strand
TAGCGAGCGAAGTATTTACCTTGGACCTATATTCGGTTCTTAGATTGTATATTATTATATACTCTTTTCATTTCCGTATTTATACGGGAGATATGTCTCTCGTCCTGTATATTTCTTTTGTATAATATTATTTCCGTTTCGTAATGACCCTTTTTATTTATGACACTTTCGTTATGTATTATTATCTTTTATGTATTTAAATAATTTTTTTTTCTTTCCGCAAATTTGAGGGTGTCACATTGGGTGGTTTCGGATCAGGTCATTTAGGGGTCGGGTTAGCTTTGGGTCAACAACACTTAAATAATGTTTGGGTCAGGTTGGGTCGATTCGGATTTCGGGTCACATTCGACGGTTTTAGTTCGGAACTTTCGGTTCAGCCTTTTCGGGTTTAGTTAATCGGGTCGGGTTGGTTTTGCCCGATCTACAAACAATTAAATAGTTATACTAATATTTGGAATATTGGATTTTTTTAATAGATTTATGGTATTTTATATCAAAAATCATTTTTATTAATAAAAATGAATTAGTTGCATTTCTCATTTAGGTTGGATATATGCATTGTCATTAAATGGATAATAGTTTTTTATCCAGATATCATTTAAGTTTCATTTATATTCTTATTCTACCCTAAACTCACATGAACATCAACAATTTATCATCTATATTCCATCCATTTTAACATTAGGGTGGATCGATATCCATAACTTAAGAGAGAGATTGCCATCCAAAGGCCGGGTCTAGCTCATTGCGACCGGTGTGTTCGCACTGGCCTTTGAAACTAAGGAGACCCATGCGATAACTCTTTGTTAAACATATTCCAAAAGAAAACTTATTATAATAGAGCCTTGAACTTATTAGGTTTGTATTAAAACATAGTTAGCAACCAAATTAAATCACGTATCTTTTCCCAAAGATATGAAAAAACTCTTGTGAAATAACGCAATATCCAAAACATGAATTTTCACCATAAAACTTTCGAGAATGGAAGGATTTTATTCAAAACTAATTTTTTATTCTCAGAATTTGTAGACCAAGTTTTTTGTTCAAAACTAATTTTTTTTCAGGTTTGCAGAGGGGGGTCGAATGGTAGCATGGGGGGTTGGTGAAGGACAGGTTTGTCGAGTGGTTGTTGGTGGTGGGTTAGAGTGGAAGGAGGTCGGGGTAGATGTGGGGTCATAGTGGTTTGGGGTGTGGTGGATAGTAGTGGGGGTGGTTGGTGTAGGAGGAGGCAAGGGTGATTGTTGTTAGTGGTGGTTCGTGGTGTTGTTGGTCTGAAATTACACAATAAAGGATTAAAGTTACATAAACATGTCTTAAAATTGTATAAATTCAAATTAATGTATTTAAAAACACATTTTCGTATAAAGTTATACTATGAAGAACTAAAGTTCTACTCATAAAAGAATAAAGTTACAATCATAAAAGACTAAAATTGCATAAACACGTCTTAAATTACTCAAAGTAATAAAATTCAAAATTACATTTATATAAAGTTACACTATTAAGGATAAAATTTACACTAAAAAAAGACTAAAGATACACTCATAAAAGACTATATTTATATAAACTTGTCTTAAAATTACATAAATTTAAATTCATGTATTTAAAATATTTTAGTATAAAGTTACACTAGATTTAATATTACACTCGTAAAAGACAAAAGTTACACACGTAAAAGACTTTGGAGGTGCGGCGGAATAGGCGGTGGCGGAGTGCGGGACAAGGAAGCGGAGTCGCCGGATTCCGGCGACATGATGTTGAGTGCGAAGAAATTGAAACTTTACTTCGTCGTATGAGAGGGTCTCGGATGGACTCTAACTGTAAGAGAGTGAACAATAAGGTACCTTATATATAGCATATATTTGAGTGGCATTAGCAAAAAATTTAGCGGCATTATCACACCCCTATTTTTATCGTAAACAAATAACTTAGACGGTTTAATTAAAATAAATCCTTTTAGCGCGGCTAGGATCAACAAGAGCGAGTTCAATAAGTTTAGCAGGAGCCATAACTCTCGTCACTCCATCCACCACCACATCCTCCGCTTCTCCTTCGCTATCTATCAACCCCGTCCTCCGATGCACACTCCCGTCTCTTACGCCACCGTCGTTTCCAGCGAAGGGCAGTACGTCGAAGAAAGCGGTGTAAACTGAGAGGCTCAAAATGTGTGGCAGAATAACCAACGGCGGAGTGGAGGATGAGGAGGCAGAGTTGCCGAATTTCGGCGACATCATGTCGAGTGCGACGAAGTTAAATTTTTCAGCGTCGAATACGAAGTCGTCGTCTTCGTTGTATGAAAGGGTCTCAGACTGGACTCGGCGGTGACTCGGTGTTGTTGACCGAGTCGAATATACGGTAGCTCTTTGGTTGGTGGGAGTGGTATCACTGTTTGTAGAGATTAGTTAGTAAGGTAGTTTGTATTGCAGTGGGTGTAAGAGTGGTGCGTGTACAAATAGGGAAGTGATTCTAGCGTAGGACCTGTTTTACACAACACAAATACTCGGATATTGGAAAACTGGTTTAAAAGTTATTATAGTAACACAAATTCTTGTTTAAGACGGATCACATACCATATCACTTGCATAGATAACAAAAACAAAACGCTTAAATATTATCAAGAGAGTTGTCTTATCTATGCAAGCTCTTTGATATTTGACTCTTTTTAATCTTAAGATGGATAAAAGGTTAAATTAATTACCCGTTTTAACCAAAATGGGACAAAATAGTGGACTAGAGACCGGACCAGAATATTAATTTGAGGGAAGTTGCAATAAGTCGAAGACCAGACCAGACTGGTTAGACTAGAATTTGTCCATACTCTCTTACTTATGTTAACTTTATAATAAAAACACTTTCTTAGTTTATAAATATAACATTAATGAAATAATTAATTTTGCCGTATAATAACAACAAAGTAAACATATATTAAGATCATTTATAAAAAAACTCTATGTAAACTAACCTAAGAAAAAAAATGTAAAAACATAAATTCCGGTTACTTTGGTCTAATCTGGTCCGAACCGAAACAAACCTTGTCCGGACCAAAAACTGTGATTCTTAAAAAGCTTGAAACGGATATCGGGCATATATTTTTAATTCTGGTTCAGTCGATCTGGTCCGGATCAGTCCAATTTTTACTGCCGGGATCGGATTATATGCACTTCTAGGTGTGGACCAATTTTGCTTTCCGGACCGGTCTAATTTAGAGTCAAAACTTGACCTGACCGGCCATATGTGAGATTAACGAAACATTTATATTAAATGTGAATCTAGCACATAGAAAACAGAAATATTAATAAAATTTTAATATTTATGAATTATATTGAAAATATTATTTTAAAAATTTTTACTTTAAATTTCAAACACTTAAAAAACAATTTTATATTTTAATATTATTTAATAGTTAAATAATAATTAAAAAAACTAATTTCTATAATTGCTTCAATGTGTGTAATGTAAAGAATGAAAATGATTAAAATACTAATATGATTAAAATATTTAAATTTTTAAAAAAATTTATTTAAGAATTGTAAATGGGTTGAAGAAGCACTATTTTTGACTTGTTTTCTGGCACGTCAACTTGACATGTAACCTGTATAATCTGATTCGTATTTGACCACCCTTTTTTTACCATCATATGTTGATTATACGTACAACAACTTGTATAATTTTCTTCTAATCACATGTCACCTACGATTCTGATAATTTATATCATTTTTTCACAAAACTCACCCATTCTTATCCATCAAACTTCATTAAAAATTAAGGGTTATGCTATTTCATGGACAACAATTACTCAATCATGGACACATTTTCCACAATTGCCCCTCTCATATTTTCCCTACTCTCACACAATGAAAAAAAAAAAAGCATACAGTAACCACAAATCCCAAATCTCCAACCCCACCACCTACTGCCGTCACCCACTCATCCACTACCACCGTCCACCGTCCCTTCCCTCACTAGACAACCACGTCCACCGTACCCCTCCACCCGCCTCTACGTCGCCGGAGCCTCACCATCGACGACGATCACTTCTTCCGCCACCTGCGACTCTCTCATGACGCCCCTCCTTTGTCGCCCACGCCTGTGCCACACCAGCCACCTACGACAGGCGCATTCCATCCCCCGCGCCACTGCGACCCCTTGCCTACCACCACCCTTTCTCACAAACCCTAATTAAAAATAAATTAGAAACCTAATTGGAACAACATAGCATGTAAAATTGTAAATCAATTTAATTCAAACATTCAAGTAGCTTATAGATAAAATGAAGTGATTTATTCTTCCACATGATGATTGATATCAATAATTGTAAATTGTGGGAGGAGTTTGATTATGTTTTGGAGAGGAGAGTTGAGAAATTTTGGTTATTCTCTTTGTTAAGGGAAGGGTAGTGTATGGAAATATTATGAAAAAATGTCCATGAATGAGTAAATTGTGTCCATGAAAGAGTAATTACGAAAATTAAACCCTCCAAAAACTCAATCAACTTTGACCACTTTCCAATTAAAATGTTAAACCCTCCCAAAAATACAATCAACCCCTTTGATCACTTTCCAAATAAAAATATAATCCATAATGGCTCCTTAACTCAACTCACTCATGAGCTTCTCCCATACTGTATATCATAGTTCTTATACCCCAAATACTTGTATATAGGACAAGTTACACAAATATATTCAGTACAGACTTTAGCGGAGCAAGGATTTGAACTTAAAGGGGGGGAGGGGGAATTAGGGGGCAAACAACTGATGACTTAAGGTACATTAAAAAAAATTCAAAAAATTTAACTAAAAATTTTAAAAAATTCATCCGTTGGGGAGGGGCGATTTCCTATGTTAGCCCCCATAAATCCGCCAATGAGTACGAGGCACAAAATCCTAATTTGACTTTTCAGTTAAATATAATAACTTTCACCACAAATAAGTGTTAAATAATAAAAATAAAACATTTAATAATAAAAAAAATTATATTCTAACAAAGTCTTTTGTAAACGATTTTTTGAATGAAAAAATATGAATACAAATGAAGAAAAACCGACTCAAAATAATGATTGGTGATTATGCAAGTCAAATTAGGAAGAGTATTATCGTAAATAATTAATTAATTTTATTACGAGTAATTAATTTAATCATTAGTCTCTCTAAAGACGGATATGGATTAAGATTAAAACGAGTCAAATATCATACAACTTGCAAAGATTACAAGTCTCTTGCTAATAATTAGAAATTTTATTTTTGTCTTAGTTATACAAACGGAATGGATATTTGACCCGTCTTAACTTTAAAAAGGATTATCCGTCTTAATATTAAAATGGATCAAATATCATACAACTTCCATAGAAGACAAGTCTCTTGCTAATATCTAGATAATTTGTTTTGTCTTATCTATACAAATAGTATGGATATTTGCACGGTCATAAGTTTAAAACGAATAACTACGTCCTCAACAAGAATTTGTATTGTGCAAAACGGGCCCTACGCTAGAATAACTTCCCATATATATACGCTACACGCACCATTATTTCACATTTACACACCGCGAGTCACTACTACTACACCCTGCAACACAAACAAGAAGTTTAATTAATCTCAACAGCCATGAACATCACCCCCACCAACAACAACCATCAAGTCACCGTCGAGTCGACTCAGCCAACAACACCGAGTCACCGCCGAGTTCAGTCGGAAACATTTTTATACGACAAAGACGACTACTTCGTCTTCGACGGTGAAAAATTCAACTTCTTCGCACTCGACATCATGTCGCAAGAACCCGACGACTCTGCCTTCTTGCAATCGAGTGGGGGATGAGGAGGCGGAGTCGCCGAATTCCAGTGACATAATGTCGAGTGCGAAGAAGTTGAGTTTTCAGCGTCGAAGAAGAAGTCATCGTCTTCGTTGTATGAAAGAGTCTCAGACTGGACTGGGTGGTGACTCGGTGTTGTTGACCGAGTCGTATTTACGATAACTCTGTAGTTGGTGGGAGTGGTGTTAATGTTGGTAGAGATTAGTTAGGTAGGTAGTTTGTGCTGCAGTGGGTGTAATAGTGGTGCTTGTACATATAGGGAAGTTATTCTAGCGTAGGATACGTTTTACACAACACAAATACTCCGATATTGTAAATGTGGTTTAAACTTTATTATATAAACACAAATTCTTGTTTAAGACGGGTCACATACCGTATCACTTGCATAGATGACAAAAACAAAATGCTTAAATATTATCAAGAGAGTTGTCTTATTGTGAAGAAACCCGATTTCCCACATGTGAGTGTAATCCCACATTGATAAAAGAGGAGAGAATTTACCACCTTATAAGGCAAGAGGCTACTCCCTCTATTGCCAATTGGTTTTAGAGTGGAACCCCATTGGGTTTATAAAGTGGACTCTCTCTCCTCAGTACGGGTTGGACCCAGGCCCGATTATGAAATTTAACATGGTATCAGAGCCCATGGTAGAAAGACCTGGGCATAAAAGAAAAAGAAAACTGGGCTAAGAAAAACAAAAAAACGCAGCCGTTGAAAAATAATACGGTTTGCTTGACGGCTGGAAGAGAGGCCAGAAAGCCCCCCAGTCTGATTTAAGTGGGCTCACATGTGAGGGGGAGTGTGAAGAAACCCGATTTCCCACATGTGAGTGTAATCCCACATTGATAAAAGAGGAGAGAATTTACCACCTTATAAGGCAAGAGGCTACTCCCTCTATTGCCAATTGGTTTTAGAGTGGAACCCCCTTGGTTTATAAAGTGGACTCTCTCTCCTCAGTACGGGTTGGACCCAGGCCCGATTATGAAATTTAACAAAATTCTTGTTTAAGACGGGTCACATACCGTATCACTTGCATAGATGACAAAAACAAAATGCTTAAATATTATCAAGAGAGTTGTCTTATCTATGCAAGTTGTATGATATTTGACTCGTTTTAATCCTTAAGATGGATAAAAGAGACTTAAAGTTAAATTAATTACCAGTTTTAACCAAAATGGAACAAAATGGTGGACTAGAGAGCAAACCAGAATATTAATTTTAGGGAAGTTGTAATAAGTCAAAGACCAAATCAGACTTGTTAGACAAGAAATTGTCCATACTCTCCTACTCCTACTCCTACTTATGTTAATTTTATAATAAAAACACTTATTAGTTTATACATAAAATTAATGAAATATTTAATTTTGTCGTATAATAACGACAAAGTAAACACATATTAAGATCATTTATAAAGAATTATATGTAAACTACCCTAAGAAAAAATGTAAAAACATAAATTCCGGTCATTTTGGTCTAATCTGGTTTGAACTGTAACAAACCTTATCCGGACCAAAAACGTAAATGTAATCTTTAGAAAGCTTGAAACGGAGATTATTGGGCAGATATTATAAATTTTGGTTCGGTCGATCTGGTCCGGATCGGTTCAATTTTTCCTGTGAAGATGGGATTATGTGCACGTCTAGGTGTGGATTAATTTTGCTTTCCGGACCGGTCTACTTTAGAGTCAAAACTCGACCTAACCGACCCGATATGATAGATTAACGATAAATTTATATTCAATGTGAATCTAACACATATAAAACAAAAATTTTCTTAAAATTTTAATATTTATCAATTATATTGAAAATAATATTTTAAAATTTATTACTTTAAATTTCAAACACTGCTAAAAAATTTATATTTTAATATTTTTTAATAGTAAAATAATAATTAAAATAACTAATTTCTATAATTCTTTTAATGCGACTAATGTAAAAATTGAATATGATGATTAAGATATTTTAATTTAAAATATTTTTTTTCTTATTCAACAATGGTATAAAACGGTTGTAGAAGCACTATTTTTGACTCGTATTCTGGCACTTCAACCTGACCCGTAACCTTTATAATCTGATTCGTATTGGACCACCCTTTTTTTTACCATCATATGTTGATTATACATACAACAACTTGTGTAATTTTCTTCTAATCACATATCACCTACGATTCTGATAAATTACCGAATATTTGTGTAAAAAAAATGTGTGAAGTTAATAAATAGCACAATTTTCTAAAAATCGGATGAAATATCATTTTTTCACAAAACTTACCCTTTCTTATCTACCGAACTTCATTAAAAATTATACCCTCCCAAAAACTCAATCAACTTTGATCACTTTCCAATTAGAATGTAAAACACTCCCAAAAACACAAGTCTTTTGCTAATAACTAGACATTTTGTTTTGTCTTATCATACGGGTCAAATATCATATACCTTGTATAGATTCCAAGTCTCTTGGTAATAACTAGAAATTTTTTTTTCTTAACTATACAAATGGAATGTCTTATATTTAAAACGGATTATCCGTCTTAATATTAAAATGGGTCAAATATCATACAACCTCCATAGAAGACAAGTCTCTTGCTATTATTTGGACAATTTGTTTGGTCTTATCTATACAAACGGTATGGATATTTTCACCGTCTTAAGTTTAAAATGGATAAATCCGTCTTAAACAAGATTTTCTATTGTGCAAATGAGCCCTACGCCAGAATAACTTTCCCTATATATACACGATGTACGCACCACTGTTTAACATTTACACACCGCTAATCACCACTTCTACACCCTGCAACACAAACAACCAGTCTAACTAATCTCAACAACCATGAACACCACCCCCACCAACAACAACCATCGAGTCACCACGGAGTCGACTTAGCCAACAACACCGAATCACCACCGAGTCCAGTTGAAGACACTTTAATACGACAAATACGACGACTTCGTCTTCGACGCTGAAAAATTCAACTTTTTCAAATTCAACATCAAGTCGCCAAAACCCGGCGAATTTGCCTCCTCGTCCCGCGCTCCGCCTCCGTCTATTCCGCCACACCTCCGTAGCGTCTATGTTGACAACGCTTTCTTGGACAGACTGTCCTTCGCCGTGGACGATAGGGGCGTAGGAGAGGGGACTGTGCATCGGAGAACGGGTTCGATAGATAGCGGAGGGGAAGCGGGGGATGCGGTGGTGGTTAGAGTGACGAGAGCTGTGACTTCTGATAAACTTGCTGAACTTGCTCTTGTTGATCTTAGGCGCGCAAGAAGGTTTTATTTTTATTAAACCGTCTTAATTATTTGTTTGCAAGATCATAATAACTCCTTTGACTCAATCCACTTTACATGCACGCACTACCCGCATCACTACAACACGCATTTCTTATCCAACTAACTCAAAGAAATATGAACACGATCACTACCACCCACCAAGTCACCCTCGATTCAACTAGCGAAACAACACATAGTCGCCATCGAGTCCAATCGAATAAACTCCGATACGACAAGGAAGAAGAAGACGACTTCATCTTCGACATCAAAAATTTAACCTTCTCTGCCCTCGAAATCATGTCGGAAGACTTCGGTGACTTCGAGTCCTCGCTTTAGGCAACGCTGCACCTCCGATGCCTCTCTGTTGACGACGCTTTCTTCTATGATTCGTCCTTTACCGGCGATGAAGAAGGAGAGACAGAAAGTAGGGAACATCAAAGGTCGAAATCGATGGATAGTGGAGGAGAGGTTAGGTACGTGATGGTTGTTTGGGTGAATAAACCTGCGACCCATAATTTTACTCCGTAGTTTATCAAATTACAAGTTGATTTAATCTATGTAAATTTCCAATTTTTTTGTAAAATCATTATTCTCTTACATTTTCAACAAGAAATTAATAAAAATTATATAAAATACTTATAATAATCTTAAATTTGTATATATTTGGCGTAGTATAAGGAACGAAGTGAGTGAGATGCAAAGTGCACCCCACCCAATCACTGACCCGCCTATCCTTTTATTTCTACTCTCCTCTGTCGTGGTGATGGATAGTGGTTATGGTGGTGGTGGTGGTGGGGTCGTGGTGATGGATAGTCATGGTGGTGATGAGGGTGGCGGGTTATATAGTAAGTTTTTGTTTATTATTATTTTTTTAAAGCTATTTTTTTTTTAGTGTGGAGAGGGGGGTCGAATGATAGCGTGGTGGGTCGTGGCGGTGGTGGTTGGTGCATCTCTTTCTTTCTTTTTTCATCTCTTTTTTTAACGGGGGGTGTGGAGGGTTTTTTTTTGTGGTGGTTGGTGTAGGCGAGTTTTGTCAGCTGGTTATTGGTGGTGTGGGTTAGAGTGGAAGGAGGTCGGGGTAGATGTGGGGTCATAGTGGTTGTGGGTGTGTCTGGATGGTAGTGTTGGTGGTTGGTGTTAGAGGACGCAAAGGTGACATGTCTTAAAATTATATAAATTTAAATTAACGTATTTAAAAGCACATTTTAGTAAAGGTTATACTATGAAGAACTAAAGTTGCACTCATAAATGAATAAAATTTCATAAAAATGTCTTAAAATTACAGGAATTAAAACTAGTAAATTCAAAATTATATTTATATAGTTTTACACTATTAAGTATTAAATTTACACTA
Organism: Heliosperma pusillum; assembly: GCA_022085475.1. Classification (NCBI taxonomy): domain Eukaryota; kingdom Viridiplantae; phylum Streptophyta; class Magnoliopsida; order Caryophyllales; family Caryophyllaceae; genus Heliosperma; species Heliosperma pusillum. The sequence goes on along the minus strand of JAIUZE010010095.1, from coordinate 4,001 downwards.
GTAAAACACTAAATTTACACTCATAAAAGACTAAAATTATATAAACTTGTCTTAAAATTACATAAATTTAAATTTATGTATTCAAAATATTTTAGTGTAAAGTTACACTCGTAAAAGACTAAAGTTACGCTCATAAAAGACTTTGGGTGTGCGGAGGAATAGGCGGTAGCGGAGTGCGGGACGAGGAAGCAGAGTAGCCGGATTCCAGCGACATGATGTTGAGTGCGATAAAATTGAAATTTTATCTCGTAGTATGAGAGGGTCTCCAAGTGGACTCTAAGTGTGAGAGAGAGAATAATAAGATACCTTATATATAACATATACTCTCTCTAATCCACAAAAACGGTAACATGGGGGAAAATGAAGTATTTAAGAAAAGGTGAAAAAATGAGTCGTAAAAAAGGAAAAGGTAGGTGGGCCATGTAATTGTGAGTTTAATTATGGCGTATATAAGTGCACCATGCAATGGTATTTTGTGTAAATATAAAATGGGTATAAGGATAACTTGGTAATGTACTGAGCCAAATAAGGTATGTTACCTTTGATGTGGATCGTCCGTTTTAGGTAAGTGTTACAATTGGTCTAGATCGGAGGAAGTATTTGAGTGACATTAACAAAACTAGAACGACATTTCACACCCCTATTTTTATCGTAAACAAATAACTAAAACAGTTTAATACAAACAAAACCTTCTAGTTCGGCTAGGTTCAACAAGAGCAAATTCAATAAGTTTAGCAGGAGCCATAGCTCTCGTCACTCCATCCAGCACCATATCCCCCGCTTCTCCTTCGCTATCTATCAAACCCGTCCTCCTATGCACACTCCCCTCTTTTACGCCACCGTTGTTTCCGGCGAAGGAGAGTTCGTCGAAGAAAGCGGTGTCGACGGAGTGGTTCCGAAAGTGTGGTAGAATAAGTAGCGGCGGAGTGGGGGATGAGGAGGCGGAGAGTGACGAGAGTTGTGGCTTCTGATAACCTTTATTCTCTAACCTTCTCTGCCATCAACTATGGGAAAATATCCGTATACTTCCCTTTAAATCATTCAGGATTATAATGAAATTATGATGACATGATTAATAGTCATAAACGAAAATGCATAATAAGCGACAGATTAGCAATAACCTTTAGTCCTTGCTTTAATGGCCGAAGAACAAATATCAAAATTTGATATCTCCTAATCGTTGCACCCAAGATTGATCAAGATATGCCTTAGGTTTTGCTAGAAAAAGATAGAAAAGAATACTGTTTCTTTTCTTTTTGTGAGATGTAAATGATGGAGGCACAAGAGAGAATGAATTAGGGTTAGAATAAAAATCCGAATTTTTCCTCTTACCCTTGCTTTCTCACGGCACCATTAGGGTTTTATGGGGAGATTTTTTTCTCCTCAATATAACCACCCATTGACCGAAAAACAGAGTGTATCTGGACACTTTTGTTTTTGTTATCTTAGCTTCCAATATAATGTAATATATTATAATCATCATTTGTCATGGACCGACATCACTATAATACATCATTAGTTATAAATATCCGTATATTTATAATTTGCCAATTAATTATAACGGTTTATATTTAATTAGCTTACATTATATACAACAATTAAATATAACATTTTATATTCAATTTACGAATTACAGTTAATTCGTCTCAGCTAACTTTATTTAATCGTTATTAAATAATCTGTCATCATCACATTGACTAACCTTTTAGTCAAAAACATCGACTAACCTTTTAGTCATATAATAGGGCATCAATATGATTATTTTCTCAAATAATCACATCTCTCAAACACATCCTATAGGTGTGACTTTAGGGACCAGTTGATCACCGCCATCTGTATGACAATAACGTCAAACTCTATCTAGCAAGCCAACCGTGATAAACGTTAATCAACTGATTATTATACAAAGTATACCCTGTGAACATACAGAGATTTATTTATGTTATTGCACTAACTGTGGAGGACACTGGCTCCAACAATCTCCCACTTGTCCGTACAAGTATATGTGCGATAACCGATTCTCATATCCATAATAAATTTCTCCCACTCAATGTAAACCAATTTGCAAAGTCCGTATTCACAAAGGTCGTAAATTACAAGTGATCAGTATCAAGAGTGGTTTCCCCGACTAGAGAGTAAGTAAACTATTAAACGAATCTTATTCGAGCATGGCATGAAGTTCAGTTACAAGCTCCTCGAGTCGGCGCCCTGAGAAATATCATATCCTGATAAAGGTTGGATATATTCTTCAACTCGAATCTTGCAGATACAAGCGCAGTATGAAATGACCCAGTGAAAATCTACTTAGCCTCATGTTACGGTCGACCATGAGAAAGAAACCAAAGTCACCCAAAAACTGCCTTAATCTCAAGAGACAGTCGATAGTCAAAAGAATCGACTCTAGGAACACTATGGACGTCCTATCCACGACCTGGCACCTAATGTTCTGAAACATTTAGGACTCCATAACGTTGTCACAAAATTTTCCTGCGAGGTATCATTATAACTAGCATATGTGATCGATCAGTCAACTGTTTGACTTATGGCTCGTTGAACCCACCATCAATCGACTTCACAGAATAATTGCCAGAGTTATCAGCTCATGTAGGCGATTACAGACCAAAACAAATATAATGTAATTCAGTTCACTTTGTGGTGTTCAATGTTGTCAGTACAACCCACATGAAAAACAAAATATAAAACAAAACGATGATTTCATAGATGGTTTTATGAAAAAGATACAGGTGTCTAATCCATATAAAACAACTAATACAACTCAGGAACACGTTTGATTCCCATGGAAATAACGTACCCTTCATGCTTATCATATCTCAATGGTTTAGTGAGAGGATCTGCGACGTTATCATCCGTAGCAATCTTGTCTATCACTATCTCCCTTTGCTCCACGTAATCTCGGATCATGTGAGCCTTCCGTTGTACATGCCTAGACTTGTTGCTGGACTTAGGCTCCTTAGCCTGGAAGAGGGCACCACTATTATCACAATAGATGGTGATCGGGTCATCTGAACTAGGAACTACAGTTAGTTCCTGTAAGAACTGACGCATCCATATAGCTTCCTTCGCAGCCTCTGAAGCAGCATAGTACTCGGACTCAGTCGTAGAATCTGCTATAACACTTTGTTTGGAGCTTTTCCAGCTGACCGCAGCACCATTAAGAGTAAAAACGAAGCCAGACTGAGATTTCGAGTCATCTCGATCCGTTTGGAAGCTAGCATCTGCGTAACCGATTGCGCATAGCTCAGTGTCACCTCCATAAGTCAATACCCAATCCTTAGTCCTCCGTAGGTACTTAAGGATATTCTTAACAACCATCCAATGTGTTTCACCTGGATTGCCTTGGTACCGACTCGTCATACTCAATGCATATGCCACGTCAGGACGTGTGCATATCATGGCATACATGATCGATCCTATAGCTGATGCATAAGGAACCCGACTCATGCGCTCGACCTCTTCCGATGTCTTTGGTGCCTGAGCTTTACTCAACTGCATCCCAGAAATCGTTGGAAGGTTCCCCTTCTTGGAGTTGGTCATGCTGAACCTCTCAAGAATCTTATCTATATAAGACTCCTGACTGAGGGATAACATCTGTCGTGATCTATCTCTGTAGATACGGATCCCCAAAATTCTTTGTGCCTTGCCCAGATCTTTCATCTGGAAATGGTTCTTTAACCAAACTTTTACCAAAGTTAAGAGAGGTATGTCATTCCCAATCAAGAGTATGTCATCGACATACAATATTAGGAAGACAATCTTGCTCCCACTTGACTTGATATATAAGCATGGTTCCTCGACTGATCGAGTAAATCCATTCTCTTTTATCACGTGGTCGAAACGATGATTCCAACTCCGAGAAGCCTGCTTAAGTCCATAAATGGAACGCTTAAGCTTGCATACCTTCTTAGGATTTTTAGGATCAATGAAACCTTCGGGTTGTACCATGTACAACTCCTCCTCCAAATAACCATTTAAGAAGGCAG